>OMKZ01021002.1:5476-21612 GCA_900302535.1 Neoniphon sammara | reverse complement strand
GTAATTTCATCATAGTAAGGTGAAAAAAACAAAAGGTAGAACAGCCTGACATATCAAATTATGCTCACTTTTCACCCACCTAACATACTTTTCCCCTGAAGGATAGAAACATTATTGTTAGTTGCGCGCAAGAAAATGTTAACTCTGTCTGATGTTGAAGTGCTGAGGTATTTTTGTTAAGCCCGGCTAGGCAATGTTTGGTGAACAAGACACAATGTAGCGAGGTGAGCATGAAAGGATTTCGAAGTCCCTTGTCTGTTCGTCGCTACAGAGGATATGGTGTCTGGTTGTCTGCCTCTCTGTACAAGGACACATCGGCCTGCTAAAAAAGAATATTGAGCTGCATCTCAAGGTCAGAACAGAAGTAAATGTTTCATTCAGGAGATGTCTCCAACCATAGCGGGAAGAGAACATCAGTTTCTTAAACCGAATGACTCAGCCTGACCTTAAGTCCTGAAGGTTTGCTCCTTACAAAAAAAGAAAAAGAAAAAGAAAAAAAAAAGTTTGGAACTTTTAAAGGGTTTCAGGTAATTTCTCATCAAAGTAGCAGGAAGTTCTTTTGTGTCTTCCATGCTTCATATCTAATTCATATTCCAGGATCTTCTCAGGTGTCAGCTGTGGCTAACCAACCCTGTGAAGCCCACTGAGCAGGCCCGTCTGGCCCTTCTTGTAAAATCACTCATAATGAAGATGTTTTGGTGACATCCCTTTATGAGAAGGCCGTCAGAAAGACGACTTTGATCTTTGGTGAAAGCAGAGGTGAAAAGATCGAGACTGAGGAGTAATAAATGAGCTCCGATGGCATGAGCAGGGCCTCTCTGTTCTGTCTCAGTGGGCTGCTGATTTCCTGCCTCTTTCTTTCCAGGGAGCTGCCTCTGTCTGTCAATTGTTTTTCCTCAGTTGGGGCAATTCAGGTGTGCTAGCCCGGAGCTGCCCTGACTTGTGTTTATTAGTTATTCATTTCCATCAGCATAAGCTGCCTTGGGCAAAGTGATCTGCAACGTGCTCCCTGCTCAGGTGTTCAACGGCCCAACTGAGTCATCCTCCATCTCTCATGATGCCTAACAGTGCAGCACCACTGGGTTCATAATGGTATAATTTATTCTTAATGTTGGCAAAATCGCAGAAACAGAGCAGCACAGGTGAACTTGAACAGAAGACTTGTTCCCAGGTTTCATTTATTCACACATACTGTAAATTATATAAAGGTGTTTGGTAAATCTTCCTTGATTTATTATCTCATTAATTTAGCTTTCTTTTTTTATATTCTAATTATATCTATCCCAGTGAGACTCTTTTGATCCTTTTAATTCCCTGTTTTTGCTGCAGAATCTTGTTTGAAATTGAACTAATGTCCTAATTTTGTTTGACCATGTCCTATTAAATGCTAATTTGAAATAACTGCGTGACATTGATACTTTTTCCCATGACAGAAACACACAAAGCATTTCTTTTTTGGGAAACAAGCTCAAACGCAACACAGTCACTTCAACGTTTCTGCTTAAATGTAACATCTGGCAGAACAGGTGTCGATTCGACGTAGGAGATTTCTCCCCCCCCTACCAGGACTTTCGGTCTCATAAGCCTCTGATGAACACGACACAGTGCTAAAAGACACATAAAATTTCCTCACCATCCACGCAGGAGGGTTTGTTGCGTGTTGTTCCGGCCACTTTCCCCGGTAAACAGGAGCACTTGACTGTCTGGGAACGCTCCTCTATGCGGTTCTTGTTACAGCACCGGTGGGCAGCTATCACTTCACACGTTCCTCCCTCTGCAGACAGACAGACAGAGAGACACACACATGGTCAGTGCACGTGAGCAGAATAATAGGAAAAATGGCATATGAAACGAACTGAAGCAACCGCTCAGAAAGGTCTAGTAGGCTTTCATAAATTGACTATGGATGAATATTTATGTGATGGAAAATCTAAATAAAGAAAGATTGGCATGAGACAGAATGGTTAGGTGTTTATTCCCTTGTTTTGTGATCTCCTATTCCACCAGTGTGAAGCTACTACATTGCATCATAATATGTAAGGCACGTTGCATACAATTATTGGGCACTCCTATTCACTTACACCGTAAGTATGTGTAACAAATTGCCCCTCGTGGCATCTCAATTATTTCATTTAATTGCCTCTCACTCAGTGCTGGCTGTCCTCACTCCATACCAATCAGCTCATGATGAGGATCACATCATGCACCGAGTACGTATAAATGTGCCTCGCTTTGCATCTATGATGTCTTGCATATGGTGTTAATGACTGAAAGGGTAAGAATCACTTGTCCTGAGCTTCTCAAGCGAGGGCCTGGCAAGAGGGTAATTACTGACACTCTTAAGTCTCATGAGTGGACCAATACAGTTTCAGGCAATACTTCCCTAAAGCAGCCACTGCTCACATTAGCTTCCAAGCATAGGTGACATAAGTCAGAGCAAATGCTGCACAATAGGGCCCACTTTGACAAAAGATGATGGCTTTTCTTTTTTGTTTTTTGTGAAAAAAGAGGGAGAAATGAGCCAATGGCAGTACTGGGTCAACATAACAATAGGGAGGATAGCCCAGGGGAGTCAGAGGGGGTGATGGAGCTGAGGGGACATCCTGAAACGGAGAGAAAGGGGAGAGAGAGAGAGACAGAGAGAGAGAGAGGACAGGGTGTGTCTGGCTGCCAGGGACTGGCCATGCCAGTGAGTAATGAGGGAGCCACTGGAAGTGCCCCCTTCACACAATTATAAAGCGTGGGGCTAATGCAGCCGGCGGAGCTGAAGGAGAGGGGCCCTCCATCACCGCTCTCCCCTTTCCTCATGCCCCGGGAAAAAACTCTTTATCTTCCCTTGACAGTCACCGCAACAGACACCGGTATCCAACAATTAAACTGGAGCTCATCCCAGGACACAAAGGAGAGGAAAGGAGAGGAGAGGAGAGGAGAGGAGAGGAGCAGATCCCCTCCTATCTCTAGGATAGATAGAGTGCAAAAAGAGTGGGACACAACCAAGTGCCACATTCCATCTTGTTTGCGCCTGATTTCTCATGGTCCGATTTTCTCATGGTTCAGACCGTGTTTAAAATGGATGTCCCACTGTGGTGTGAAGGCTCATTTGCTTCAACTGATGTGACAAAGAGCGGTGTGCATTTCTCTGGCTAGGTTGGTTGTGCAAATGTTTGAAATGGCAACGGTCATGAATTACAGAATCGAGCTCACAGCAGCCTAGACAAGTTTGGCAACAGTTTTCTTCTCCTATTCCCATCAATGTCGACCGTGGCCAGACCAAAGGCTGCCGAGTCCTGGATTAAAAGGCAAACATTTGCAGTCCTGCTGGACTGCGCTGTCGTGCAGTATTAATGTCACTCTCCCAACACTTGTTGTTAGATATTTCTGGGCAGAAGGAGGCAGAACACAGACTATAAAAGTGAGGAGAGAAATCCCTTGAGTGTGCTAAAACCCCAAACCCCACAATGTGTTGGCTTGTTGAATATTTTACTGACAGCTTCCCGGCCTGCAGACACGCTTTCAAGTCTGTGGTCAAAGCAGATCTCTCAATAGGTGGAGACCTTTATGTTGGGTCACAGAATAGAGGATAGGATTCAACCCCCACAGCAGGCCTCTTTAAAGATTCGTATGGTTAACACTACAGAGGCTTAAACTTCTAAAGGAATAACAAAAGACAACCCTTATCCATATGAATGTGATGTTAACAGTCATGATCTGTGACTTTTGGATTCAGGTCTTCCATGGGACAAAAAAAGAGTCACAGAAACCAACTATTTGTGTATCATGACTCTCTTGTTGCAGGATGTTGTGCAGGAAGTACTCTGATACTCTATGTATAGATTGATAATCAATTAGTTTAGAAGAAAGCCTGCCACAAAGGAAGAACTAGCAAAAAAGCCACAATATACACCCTAAGATAACCAAACCTTATCAATATTGCATGCATGTGTATGTGTGTGTACGTGTGCATGCCTGTGTGCTCATGCGTGCATGTGTATCAGCCCTGGGGTGAGATAAGTAGTTGATTGTCCAGCCATCAGCCAGGTGGACATTAGGCCTGATCACTATGAACCATCTGGTCAGTGGAGGAGAGAGCAGTGTAAATGGCTTCTCTGTGACAATACCGGGCCAGGCAGGAGAGCCACTTAGAGGACAAATGGCCACTTGGACTAGATATAATGCCATTCAGGTAGCTTGGAGATCAGGGTGGGGTAAATGCCAGTCCATTAGAGCGTGAACACACGTAGTGTCTTTTATCTAGCCGCCACTGCTTTTTTTTTTTTTTTACATGGAATCCTATGGGAAGCAAACACAAACCTGAAAAAGTGCTGGACCTGGCATTTTTTGAAGTTGAGAACAGCTGAACTTTTTCAGAAAAAAAAAGTGCTCTGATGTCAACTGCTTTTTTATCAACCAGCCAATCACTATGAAGAATGTCAGGGGAGAGCCGACATGACACTGTAAACAAACAACATGAAGATGGAGCAGAAAATGCTGGTAGAGAGACTTGTTTTGTTAGTGAGTGAATACCCCGAGCTGTATGACATGTCCACTAAAAGATAGCTGCTCCAACACTGATATCCAGTGTTTCACAATAAGGTTTCCACTGTTTCGCTGGCAACAAATGCCGGTTACCATTACCTGTTCATGTTACTTCAGCCCTCAGTGTCCACCTCTCAACTAGCAACCACTTCGTCATCACATTTAATAAAGTTTGCAGGAAATATAACGCACTGTGTAGTCTATGTCACTGGACCCGCTGGCATAAAACACTCTGGGCAGCCCCTTTTCTTTTAAAAAAAGGTGCATGTGTATGTTTTTCATGTGCATCTGGGCCCATGTGTGTCTATGTGAACACACCTGTGTGTTTGTGTGTGTGTGTGTGTGTGTGTGTGTGTGTGTGTGTACTGTATGTATGCATATGACACTTCATGGTACAGCTATTCTCTGTATAACAGCTCCAGTGCATAATAAGTGTGTGTGTGCACTGGTGCAATATAATTGCAAAGAGTTGAGACATGACTGCAGGCTGTGATGGATGGAGTGCTTGGAGCCTGTCAGCCAGCTAAAGGGGTTAAACCAACCTACTAAGATAGAGTGGGTGACTGTGCTCTCTAGCCTTTGGTGAAGGGAGGTGAAGGGCATCAATGGGACCATCGACTGGCCATTTTTCTCCTTGCGGCCCACAGTGACAGCAGCCATTAAATGACTGGATGAGGTGATTATGTTTAAGGAAATCAATGCTTCATTGTTTTCAGCTTAGCCCAACGGCCAATTAAAAGCTGCTAATGAGGGAGGGCTGCAAAACGAGGGGATAGATAGAGGAGGAAGAATGGGGCCTCAAAGCGCAAAGCCATTGTTCACACCAGGGAGTCGGCAGCAAAGAACAGGAAGTTTGAGATCCTCACATTGGGAAAAGTCACAAACAAATAAGAAAAAATGCAATGTTGCACATGTTGGCCTAATGTGACCTTGTACACTCACAGATGTAAAAATGTAGACACACACACTTGAAATATGTGCACAAAGTAATCATTATCATCAAGAACAACAACAGCACCCATTCCATTGATTATCTCCATATGCAAAGTCAAGGTCATAGTGACAGTGACATGATAGTTTCATCTGCGGTACCAAAAGAGCTGGCTCACAGGAGGGAAAGTGATCGCTTCTTTTTATTCTTGTAGTGACAGTGAACGCACTCTACTGGCAACCTACTGCCCTCTGATCTCACTGCGTCTGGCAATTTTTTGACATAGAGATAAATGCAGGGCCTTGTGTCAATGTCACCACAAAGAAAACAAACTGTTTCCCCTACACCTTGGCTCCGCTTCAGCATCAGCAACTATAATCTATGCAGAGTGGCCAAGACTAGTAATCGTTGGCTCACCCTCTGCCAGACATTTCCAAAATCTCTCCCTCCCTCTCTCTCTCTCTCTGCCTCTTTTTCTTTGTCCTCTCCAATGCTACAGTTGTTAAGTCATGACGTATGGCCGAGGGAGGGAGCACAGCAGCCGGGAAAACTTAAGCCTCTCAAGGACTTCTTCCTCATAACAACTTAATCAGTGCGCACTCAGGTGAAAATGAGCCATTTCCGCCCGCACACTAGAGTGCCTGTTTTGTTTTGCCAGACAGGCAGATGCTGGAGGAACTAGAGTCTCTCTTCATCGTTCTGTACCATTCCTCCTTCTCTGTAGGCTTCCTGTTATTTCTCAGTGCCAATGTGTAACTGAGAGCTATCCATGCAGCCAAGATATGCTAATTGTCAATTTATGTTTGAGGTGTCCAGAGGAATATGTTCCCCGTTGTTAGCAAATCAATGTACCCAGCAATGCATAGAGTCAAGAAAAGTAAATATGACAGTTTTTATTTAAGAAGCGGCGTGAAAGGTGTGTTTCATATGATTGCGTTTGTATGATGCGTATTTGGAAGACAAATTGAGACTCTCGCAGTCGCCAAAATGCTCTTTCACAACTGAACAAAGTTACTTTGTACTGTGTGCCAGAGAACTCTGTTCAAACGCCCTCAAAGTTTTATTAAGCAGCAGATTGTTTGTTGAGTTGATCTGTTTCAGTCAAGTTTTGTGCTATGAAATCATGCATTATAAAAGATGGCTTATTTTACGACTTTGTGGTGCACATCGTTAACCATAATAAAAAATATTTGATGATTGAAAAGTTGTCAGATTTGTCAGAAATTAAAACAGCTCTATTCTGTTTGTCCCGGGTTGTTTTATGTGACAGCTACCATGGGCTCATTTAACCAGGCTGCTAATCAGTCAGCATCAGAGATTAGGGAAGTAAAAAGGAAGATATTAATGAAATGTTTCAAGAGGCAAAGGCATCAAAGTGGATAAGGGCCAGCTGTCCCGTTCCATATATGTTTAATGATGCTCATCATCAGAATTTAGCTTTTCATTACTTAAACATCAAGCAGGAACTTCAGGAACACTCCCCTGATTACTTAGGATAATGTTTAAACATGCTACAAAGCACCATAGAGTGGACTCCAAATGGAGGCCTAGTGAGCAACTTTTCATGCTGCTCCCCTAGGCAAATGATATGGGTTCTATATTTTAGCAGAAATTATGCAACCATCATTTATTTAAAAAAATTCTGCTACTTCTGTAACAGGAGAGGTATGTTAAATGAGCAGGAATCTGCGTGTGAAGTGAATTCCCTTGGAGGAGCTGAATTAGAGCTTGCTGCTGTATTTTGATGATGGTCTTGATGCCCTGGTCAGGACCCCCAGAAGCTGGAGGGTACACGGAGACCATCATTAGGTCATCTCCTGAGGAAGTGTGCTGCCAGTGCTGTCGCGGCTCATACCACTTCAGTGGTGCTAATGCTTCCTGACTCACACCTCCCAGACTATAAAGGGGATGTGTGAAGCTGTGAGAACAGTGTGAGATAAAAGTGTAACTGCATGCATAGTGCAGATTTCTGTCATATTACAGCTAGAGTGTATATGCATGTACATGATGGCATCAAGGTGTTTGCATAGACATGCAGGTGTGTATGTGAGGAGTCATTTCTTGATAAAAGCATGAAAAGATGCTATCAAGGTTTGAAGTCACAACCCTCCCTTGTAACACCCAAGTACTTGCCTTGTGAATGAATCATCGACCAGGGCTTGAGCCCCAGCCAGTGGCCCTCACTGTGAAGTCTCTCTGTGGGAGCTGACTCTCAACATCGCCTATTAATAACAAAGGCAACCCTGAGGAGGCGGGCTACCAGATGAGCTTGCGCCAGTCACCACTAAAAATATCGAAAGACTTGGCATGGAAGCCGGCTTTGGCGCTTTTTATGGCACAGCACAAAAATCTCCAAGAATTACAAAGAAATAAGTCTCAAATAACACTGTTTATCTTATCTAAAAACCATACATTCAGTTTGTGTCACTGATGTATCAGGAGCTGAGATGGATTCACCGTCTGTCAAGTTACCATGCACCACCCTGTTGTAATGATCTGTATGCTGTCTCTGCCATCAGCAAGTGTGCAGGCTTCAGGCTACTTTCTCACTGACCCTATTCTGGCCTGGATCTTGCTTTCCTCCAGAGGCAGCATCACCCACAGTAATGGGAGTAGACAAACAAGTGGACATAGTGGCTATAGCGGTGCCTGGAGCAACAGTACCATGCAGCTGAGCAAAAGGGAGAGAGAGAGAGAGGGTGAGAGAGAGAGAGAGAGGAGAGGAGAGGGGAGAAACATACTCCAGAGCCCAGGCTGACTGACAGGAACCACTGACCCAGCTATACTGGAGTCACACGAATCAATGCTGTTTTTTGTTATTCCTCAGCTGGTATGGCTCACTTCTGGATCTGGCAGCACTCCTGCAGAATACAGAGTACGATAGCTGCTCCGCTACGGTACTTCCGATTTGCAGAAAGTTGGTAGGGTTTGATGAATGAGAGGAAAGCAAGGAAACAAAGAGGAATTCTTGATACAGTATGCACCTTGCCTTGAACATCCTTCATCTTTGGACATGGGGAAGTATGTTCCAGTTTACTGAATATGAAATGAAAAATACTGTGCGGCAATTGCACTATTGGTGGTAATAGTCTTGACATCTTTAACTGGTAATTCCATTAGTGTGAATGAGAGGTCCGAGGTGCTGGTGGCCACGACTCTGGTCGATTCTTAATCACCTGTATGGGTTTCCTCCGATGGACCTGTATAACTCCAATGCCCAAATCTTTATGGTTATTAAAGTTAACGATTGCTGCGTGCCTCATTTACCCAGGCTCTATCAATAGCAGTTCAGCACCATGAAATTACCCCAGTCCAGAGGGAGCACCGTGACAAACCCGATTAAGAAGGACTCTGTAATGCCCTGGTATATATAACACTCCATGTCATAGACCAAGCCCGCCGCAATAGGACCCACTCCCAAGCTAAAGCCCAGTGATGGGAGGGGCACTATAGGGGGCTGTTGACAGCCATTATAGCTTAAATGTCAATTCTAGCTTTTATTACCCGCATGGTTGTTCGGAAAAAAAGATGAAAACTAATAGCTGGCAGAAAAAAATCCTTTGGAGAAAACACATTAAAAGTTCTCAGAAGTTACTTTACAGATGAATGGAGAAAGGGGGATGATTATGGTAAATATATGCAGGATGTAACCTACTTCTGTGGTCTTTCAGGTGCAAGGATAACTTTGTTGGATACTCTTTCATACACACGACAGTTATTTTGTATGGAGGGGGGCTTCGTTGCATTTTAAATGTGGTATCAAAATAAAACTTGCAGTAAAGGGAGAGACGGCTCGTGTCCTTTCACTTACATCCTGCTCATCCCATATCTACGACACGAGGGTGAATCCAGAAATAGTGCAGCACCAAAAACATTATTATACAGAATTCACAGCACACTGTCACACTCATAAAGAGAAGAGACACACAGAGAGGCAGTGGATAAAGCTAACCTTTGGCCAAGCCCTATTCATCATTTCTTTCTCAGTTCCCGTGTGCGTGCATGCGTGTGCACTTGTTGGGTTACAAACAACAAATGTAAACATACATGTGTGGCCACACCTGTGTGTGTGTTTTAGTACATGCTGAAATACAGTGGAAGTGTCTGACCTCCATCCAGTGTCCATATGGCACAGGTCACTGCTCACTCTAAATGAGAAGGGGACGGTGAAATGAGCAAGTAAATTGTCCATTCAGAATCACAAAACGGCCCTTTTTGAACAAAATCACAGAGCAGCCTTCACAAAATGACATTCCTGGGAAGAAAACAATTGGATGCTGTGAGCACTGGAAAATGTTCAAATCAGGGGTGTATGCTGCAGTTCAGCATAGAAAAAAAAGAAAAAGCACTGAACACCTGGAAGGTCTTTGTAATGGCTGAAACTAAAGCCTCAAAATGCTGGGTAAAATAATGTAAATCAACCTGAACATGCCAACTTGCTTGTAAAGCTAGAGAATGAGGCCACTTTATGCCATCTTCTCTAGTCAATGACTCATTTTGAATATATTGTGTGATACAGTGTGGTGTGATACAGTAAGGTGTGGAGTGAGGTGTGATGCAGAGAATATGGTGGCTGTCTCCACCACTGATAACACCACCAGTCATTCTGAGTGTGGGCATGGAGTGACATGTCACGGGTTCAGCCAAGGTCTGCCTGGATTTCACACTATGCATTATCTAATATGCATAATGCATCAGTGGGCGCTTAGCATCAAATTAGGGATGCACACAAAAATTCCCAGAGTAGTGTAAGCAGAAAAAGGGCACTTTTCTGTGCGAATAATCTGACCATTTTCTGCAAAGCCGGGCCATCAGGGAGTCACATGGTTTTATTTAACTGGGCTCCATATGCAATGGATGTTATTAAGCCCATATCCCTCTTGCTGGCATGTTTTGCTTGTTGTAATGCTGTCTTCAAGCATTAAGGCAGCTGGCTTTTGCTCAGTATCTGTTTATTAATGTTATTCAGGAGATTTTTATCCCTTATAAACACTTGCAGGCACACACACACATCAATTCAAATGCACTACCACACACGCTCTAGAAACACACTGCTCCAGGCTGTTTGTGGCAAATGTGTCTAGAGAGCTGTGGAAAGTGACCCTGCTTTCCCATGTATTGTTTGTAACTGGTTGAGATAGTCACGCTTGTGGACCACTGGATCCAAAGCAGCCTGGTTTCAAGCTTGAGTGTCTCCTTTTACAACACTGACAAGATAATATGTGTTTTTCTCTCTTACTGCATATTCCACAGATCTGTTAAAAGCCAGACATTTGTTTATGAAAACCTTATAGATCGTGCCCATGATCTATAGCTGCATGATTCAATGCCCGTATTCTCCATTTAGGTCCAATATCACTGCTTGACATGTATGTGACAAAGTGTTTTCCACTAAGCACCTTATTCAAATGGCTTTTAAGACCCCATTGCAGAAGTATTTGTTAGATGATAATTGTATGGTGAAGCATTGATCACTTTCTAAAAGCTTAGCTTTAAAATGATGATCAATACAAGTAATAGCAATAGAAGGAAAATCAATGTCCTAAACACTTGCAGAGCAACAGAGTCAGATGAGGAACTAAGTGTTTGACCTTCCTCTCAGTGGACACAAGGGCAGTAGAGCATTGTAGAAATAATGAAGTGTATGAAGCTGGCAAAAACACATTTTCTCACACAAGTGAAGCATATTTATTTTAATCTGGAGTTTTTTTTTTTTTATCTCTGCGCCTGCTGCTGGATGGCACACAGGCGGTTCAGGACAATAATCACTTTTGTCACCTTGAATCATATTGTTTTGCTAAATTTCAACATTACCTCAAAACCACACTGCGAGTGGAACAGCTCCATTATGGAGGCGAGTGTCAGCTGCTGCTGAATTGCTGCCCTTTTAATTAATTGAACAAGCAACATCGGCCGCATGCGATGTGAGGCGAAACGTCCCTGAAGCAGCACTGCACTTTCACAATACATCTCAGCCCTTTTTTTTTTTTTTTATTGTTGCCAAAGAGCATTGTTGAAATGTTGCCTACGTAATTAAAATGAAATAAAAATGGACAAAAATGAGAAATTATTATTGTTAATGAATTGTTATTTAATTATGACACTGCATTTAAGCCCAATATCAGGTATGCCAACTATTGTTGACCTTTACTGGTTGGATCCTGTGAAATAAAATAGCATGGCTTATGATTACATTTTTCCAAGGATCAAAGTGCACAGTTTATTCTTACTGAGAGTCACAAGGTGGGCGCTGGAACCTATCCCAGCATGCACCGTTGGCACAAAACACTCCTTGACAGTTCACCGGTCCATTGCAAGGCCATAGGCTGATTTGAGGCTCTGCGTCAAAGTGTTGCCATAGCTACGTTGTTGTTGTCTATGGCCGTGAAAGCCTTAAGAGTTCTGCATTGTTCGGTCTGAAAGGCAAGATAGCAGTGTCAAGTTTTTATTAAATCTGTGCTAACAAAGCACAGATAAAAACTGATGCAATGATGTTTGCATTGTCTGAAAAATTGTCTGAAAAAGGATCTTCACTGTCGGACACGGTGGTGGTGTCCAAACCAATGTTTGGGGATATTTCGTGTCATGAAATTATTGACAACAGACAATCTATATAGTTGTTGTTAAAAAAATAATAAAAGAAAATGAACATGCTTAAGAAAGTCCTCAGTAGGGTTGTTCCCTGAAACCCGGTTCCAAGAAGCATTGATAAGGTCTAACGTTATCAGTTCTGCTATCGGTGCTAATGAAATTTGAATTTGTGTTTTTTATTTTTATTTTTTTTAAAGAGCGCCACTAATGTGAATGCAGTCCTGCCTCTCTTTCTCCCCCTCTGTCACAGCCGTGCTGTCTCTCTCACACACACACACACACACACACACACACATACACACACACACGCACACACACGTCACTCAGTCAGTCCAACAGAGACAGAGGTCACGGCAGAGAGAACTAAGCAGTCTTTGGTTAGATTTTACTTGAGTCGGTGATGCTGCTCATTGCAACAAGATCAAGAGCATTAAAATCCCAGTGATTTGACAAAACATTTGTTGAGCAGCATAGTACAGATTTTCAAAAATCTACAGTGTTTGACTGCTCACGCTCCCCTCGCAGTCCCATGCTCATCCACAGCAGGTACGTGCTGTAGCCTACGCAGAGGTGAAACCTACGGAGTTCATTTAGGCTGAGCTAATAGCTGATTATTATGAATAAGCTAACAAATGAACACAACAGAAAGATCCAGGCTTCTGTCAGAGAAGGTGGATATGTTAATCTTCCTGAAGAAGAACTGCTAGAATAAATTTCTGTTCCACACTTTGTTCATTATTATGTTTAGCAGTGTTTTACTGTTTATTTAAATATTTATTTCATTTATAATTTTACATTTGTTAAAGAGGAAATACAAGTATTCTGTTCTTAATTTACTGCATTTTTCTCTCACAAAAAATCAAAAAGAACCAAGAGTATTGCTAAATTACTGAAACTGATAAGCAGTATTGATGAGAGTAGTAATATCAATAAAATCCTAACGATACCCATCCCTTACATTATTGAAGAGGTGCAGGTAGGAGCTTCTGCAGGCTGTGCAGGAGTCACAGACATCTCCTGCACTTTGACTCAGAATTAGAAATTGACCTCAGTGGAAAATTTAGAGTCTTCAGTGGACTTTACATGTATCCACACAGAGAGGCCCAGGGCTGAAATTTGAACCCAGGACCTTCACGCTGTAAGACAACAGTGCTAACCACTGAGCCACACTGCTGCCTCAAAAACTGGTTTTGTCACTAAAATAAAGAAATTCCCGTTTGTTCTTTCAGCATAAAATCAGCAAGGATTTGTTTCTTTCTTTTTTTAAATCTGTAGCTGTTCATTTTTCCACACCTCTATGGTCTGCACATACTATAATTGGTCTTCCTCCAGTGTATTTTTCAATAAAAGGTTGCCCAAGAAAAGAGGCATCAAAAAGAGGGTGCTTTTTCAAAACATTCACAACACTAGTGATTAAATGTAATTGTAGCCACAGATTGTGTAGATGATGGTTGTGGGAAAGGGGTCTTCACTGGTGGCTCAGTTATTTGTCACCATCCTGAATGGCGCCTCTATACTGTGGAGGCTAATTATCCTCCTCATCCATAGCCCTGCAGATAGCTTTAGAAAAGGGCTCGCAGTCCTGCTGACAACCAGAATGGAGACTGTTAAAAATACAGTGCAGTACACAATGTACCACGGATTAACTATGGGCCAAATAGATATTGGACAATGCTAATCTATTTTTGTGTCACAGATCTCTAAAATGAGTTTTTCAACCTATTTCTCTACCTGTGAGAAAGAATCAGCCATGACAAATGACTATAAGCGAGTGGAGAGAGAGAGAGAGAAAACAGAAAGCACTAGAGGAGAAAGGGAGCAGATTTATTCGCAGAGTCTAAAATCTGAACAATATGAGAACTGGAACACAATTTGGCGTCAGATTACTCACAGCGATATCCATCAAAACACACAATCCAGTCACTCAATATCATTACTGTTGGCTTGATAAGCTTTTAAGCTGGAGATAACATCTTGATGTGGTAACACAAGTGGGAGAAGAGTGTCAGTCTCATCTGTTTCTGTTGCAGCGGCTGCGACGGATGATTCATTACAAATATGATTGACTAGTTTATCATTAACAAACCTCCATTCCCCCGTCCCCACAGAGCTGATGACGAAGCCTCACTCTCTACACTCTTGGCATCATCTTTAATCAATAGTTTTAGTCAGTAGTTTCTGGAAGTGTTTATGAAAAGTGTTTATTTGCATCTGTTTTCTCTGTTTACTGAGATAAAACTGCAATCAGAAAACCTTTTCCGGCTAATAGCGGCTTCTTATCAAACGTGTTCACTTTGGGAAGGCGCTATGCTTCGTGGCGAAGCTCTTCCTCTAAGAAGCCAACAACTTTCACTCTTCGCCTCGGTCTTGACTGAGAGTGATTACCTCATCTTGCATAGCATTCCTCCGCAGAGAGGAATCAATCATGAATTGAAATGTGTCATGATTCAGTCACAGAAACTCTTCCCATCTATGAGATTAAATATCAGAGCCGTATTGAATGACAAGGGCTCTTGTGCCCATTAATTATAAAGATTAGAATCACGACGGTTTTGAACTAATGCCCCTGCTGGTTCTCAAGGTCATACTCACATATAAGAGGACTTAATTGCAAAACACTTAGAGATAGGCCAGATGAATGAACTGAATATGACTTAAATGTTTACAATTACTTAATTTCCCCTTCATTCATCATTTCCATGGGATGAGAGTAAGTTATAATGCCCAAATGATTGAATGATAGACTCTTTATAGTCGTGTATTAGCTTAAGACATAGTATATTCACACATTCACCTTGGGCATTATATTGGTATCCCAACTGTGAAACCTTTGAGTGCAGATGAAATGAAAACCTGAATCTCCTCATCAGTCTTGCCTCCACATACCTATAAATTTGATCTGTGCCATCAGGGTGGACTGTGAAATCATGTGGCTGCACATCAAAGTGTGACTGAATTCAGTGTGCATACTAATGCCAGAGCAATGCATGCCCTGAGCTCTGTGGAGGGAGAGAGAGGGAGTGATGGAGAGAAAGAGAGAGAGAGAGAAAGACAGAGAGAGAGTGAGAGAAAGAGAGAGAGTGAGAGAAAGAGAGAGAGAGAGAGAGAGAGAGGAAGCAGTAGCCACAAGAAAATCTCCCTAAAAGAGAAATTTTGTTTTTGAAAAAGCCAAATTGTGTTGACATTTAGTGAATATTTTATCCAGGAGAAAAATAAGGTTAAATACAATTTTCAGGTACCTTGATGCGATAAAGGTCTACCTCACCAACCATTTCCATGCTTGTATCTACTGTTCGTCCACAGATTATACTTGCAAAAGGACACCCCCTCCCTGCACCACAACACTTTGGAACAGACACGGCTGGTACAGTGCCAAAAGCAGCAGTCACTGTCCGTATCCTCTTTATCCATCATATCCACTGCATCATTTCCCTGGTCATTGCCTGTGTACTGGTGGTTCTCCAAGTCGTGACTGTGGGATCAGAGCTAGGAGATAAGTGATTGTCTCCTGGCAGACAGATGAGCTGGCTCGACAGGCGATGAAGAAAGAGGCCTCTGCGCACCACTTCAATAGCTGCTCTCTCTATCCCTCTATGTTCTCTCTCACTCTCCCTCCATTCCTTACATCCATCGCTCTCCAAGGTAGGTCAAAAGAAAGATCCTGTCTGGCAGCTCATTCCTCACTCTGATGAAGCCGCTTGTTAGTGGGACTCATCAACTCCTCTCTCTCTTTCTCTCTCTCTCTCTCATACACACACGTACAAACCGCAGTGCTATCTTTCACTCTATGATGCTTGTCTTGGTTTGTCTCCATTTCACTTTTCCCACTGTCTGCCTCTCTTCTCATGTCTCATGCTGTCTGTCTCTCTCTCTCTCTCTCTCGTTCGCTCTCATTAAATACGTCTCCAACAGCGGAGCGAAGGCAGGGGCTACAGTATCTCACTGGACTGAACTGTGTCTTGTATGAGGGGGGCAGATCGCGCCGTGGATGGGCTCTCATTACCCTGGGTCACTGACCAGAGTTCACCAAATAACAGTGGGAAGGGCAATGTTAGCACAGCTGACCCTGCTGGCTATC
>OMKZ01021001.1:5753-22883 GCA_900302535.1 Neoniphon sammara | reverse complement strand
CAATGGAATGCCAAAATAACACATATACATAAATACACAAATTTTCAAAATGGATAAATCTGGATAAATCTTACACCCTAAGGAACATTTAGCAGGCTTCTCTGTAGGCATGCAAACTAGCATGAGGGAAAGATAAATCTGTACACTGATAAATTAGTGTCATCTACCTGTGTCATAGCCTTTCTGCAGGTTGATAATGAAGTCATGGGCGTTGGCTTTGCGCGCTGCTTCCTGGATCTCATCCAGTGAGCAGTCAGCAAGACCATAGGCTATGTTTTCTCTGATGGAGCCGCAGAAGAGCACAGGCTCCTGGCTCACCACGGCTATCTGTGAAACACACACTCACCAGCTTGAGTCAACGAGTAATCAATGTTGTACACAGGACCATTATACCGTTGTGACAGGATTATACATACTGCATCTCATGTCCTGCGTATATTTGAAAATGTAGATTCATTCAAAATGCAAAAAGAGAAAACAAAGAGGAAAACTTTACATTATTACATTAAATTATCTTTCTGCAAAGGACAAAAAGCACTGAAGACTGACATTTTCATTTGTACATTACCTTCCTGTGGAGGTAACGGTGCTCATAGGATTTCAGGGGCTGACCATCCAATAGGATTTCTCCTTTCTGCGGCTCGTAGAACCGCTCCATCAGACTCACACAGGTGCTCTTTCCCTCTCCAGACGGACCCACCAGCGCCGTCATCTCACCTGGGTTCAGCTCCAGAGAGAAGTCCTGATACAACAAAGACACACTGATTAATACAATAACACACATTATCTGCACTTATACAGTGGACAAAGAGAGAGAGAGAGAGAGAGAGAGAGAGAGAGTCACACTGCTGCATGAAAACATCAGCTGGTAGTTATGTATGAGCAAATACTTTTGATTAAACAGACAGACTCTGTGGTAATGTGTTGAATAGTTAATAATTTGTCACTGCAACTAATCAAGTTAACGTCACTGTAATTAATTAACTGTAAATTTTTGGGTGAAATATACCTAAATTAAAGTGCATTTTGGTCAAACAAAACCTACTCTCTCCCATTCCTTTTCACTTTCTATTTACATCCTGTCTAAAAAAAAATCTAATAAAACAAAAAGTAGATATAGGGTATTTAAAAAATTAATTTAACTATACTGAACAACATGAACCTGATATTTTTCTTTATAGCCTTTATTCATATTACTGTTGTGTGTTTTCAACAGTAAAACTGAACTTCCTTCTCAAACTGGTGGTCAAACCTCACCTGCAGCACTGTTTTATCAGGGTGTGAAGGGTAGGTGAAGGTGAGGCGGTGGAAGCTGACGTGTCCTTTTAGGTCATCAGGTGCGAGTTTTCCGTCTGAGCTGACCTGAGGCTCTCTGTCCAGATACTCAAACACTTTCCCAGCAGCCCCCACTGAGTTCAGCATGTCACCAAAGATGTAGATCAGCGTCTGGAAAGGCGGTAATAGGTCAATGTCGCTCAATCAATCATTTATGAAGAGGTGTTTTCAGTAAGACATACCATTATATGTTCATTATATAGAGTGTCTCCACCTTTTTGGCTCATATATTTTTACATGTGCCTTTGCCATGGAGGTGGACCCCAGCAGGGAGTTATGTGATTGCCTTGTCTGTCTGATTGTCTGTCTGTCCATCTGTCAGCAGGATAACTCAAAAAGTACTGGGCAGATATGCATGGAACTTGGTGGGAAGGTTGGTCATGGGCCAGCAAAGAAGTGATTGACCTCAGGGGTGCGTGGCAGTGGGCGGGGCTTAGGACAAACAGGGCAGTAGTTCCCAAACACATCCACATAACATCACGAAACCAAACAGGGAGATTAGTCATGGGCTACAGCAGCACTGATCAACTTTACAAACTGATTGGCTGAAAGGAGTGTGTCCTTTGACAACAGCTGAAGGGGGCGTGGCTTAGGACAAACAGAGACGTAACTTCCAACTGCAACCTTGGTGGAGGTCTGTGCCCCACTGATTTTTTTTTGTCATACTGTGTTTATGCTGGTGCTTGTTTGCCTTATGCAGAACACTGACTGGAGTTTAGCCACATTTATATGCACCGCCACATCACTGCATACCATGAAGCATTTATTAACTTTTATTACATGCATGTTTATAAAATCTCTTTTTAACTACAACAAAAGGGAGATTATGAAAGTAGTTGAATATAATACCCTTTCTCTCTAATGTGAATTTGCTTTTAAAATACTTGACTGATGGTTGCACCAGTGCTTGAATGTAGTTATCTCAATTTTTTAAATACTGAGCAATGAACAACGTACAACACTTCCTTTCCGACAGCAAATGCATAGCATTTTGGAATAAAACCTATAGTAAATTAGCACTATAACCAGGGCAGGAGAATATAACTTTTGTGGTTCACCAGCCACAGTAGCCAGTTAGACAAATACATGCAGCCAGTAGTGACATTTATTGGATGCCGACTAGTAAACATCATCCATCTTGCTGACCCCAACCGCAGAAACCAGTACAACCTGCAATGATTTTTTATGATGTTTTTCATGTTATGATGGGGGTTTTTTTGCTTGTTTTTTTGAGTTTTCTCCCAATTAAAGGCCTACTGCATTCCAAAGTTTCCCTATCACTGGATAGGTGTGGGGGGTCACTCTCTCTTAAAGAGCTGCTCAGGCCTCTAAAATGAATTTCATTAGTTTGGGTCTCAGTGTTTTACTGTACCATGATGATACAGCTTCTGAAGTTTTTCCATCCTTTCAAGAATAAAATCATTAGAGAAACACTGAAAATATGTATTATTCTGGACATGAAAATGAATAAATTAATGCAGAATATTTGCACAAAAATATCAGTGACAGTCAGCTTCAAACCAAGAATATCAGCAAAGCCCTTCAAAAACCTGCAATGATTGATCCCAGCTACAAACTACTGTTTCTATGACAAATTCTCTAATAACTTCTAACAACTACAGTAGTTGCACTGTAGCCAGCACATCTCAAAATCACCAACCATTTTTATTACTTTACCATCCGACTGTAGATAACATAGAATTTGCAAGAGATGGCTGGCTACTGCAAAATGCAAAACTGTCTGATGGACTAAATAAACTTAAAAGCTATTACAAAAGCCAGCAGTCCTCAGTATTTGGTATTTGGCCCGACTACAACCCCACACAATGTTATGGGATACAGATTATAATGTGAGTGTAATTTAATTGCTGATACCCTGATGTGGTGCCCAAGATCTGACTGGTAGAGGATGAAGGAAACCAGGTTGCCAGTGGTCATCTGACCCCTCTGGATGAAGAGCCTCCCATAGTACAACATGGCCACCTGCATGACCAGCCCTGTCAGCTATGTAGGCACACACACACACACACACACACACACACACACACACACACACACGCACAAAAACAAATATTGTCAAATGAGGTGATGTACACTGATAAGATCAACATCAAGACACACATTATTTAATAAAAACCCACAAACTTCTTACCCTCCGTACAAGCAGGTAAACCGCCCTAACGGTGTCCCGGCGGGTCTTGAGGGTGTGTGTGTCCATCAGGCGGTTGTCATAGCGACGGGCCTCACCTTGTTCTGTGTTGAAACTCCGCACTACCTGAATACCGGACACCACCTCATTCGCGGCTTCATTTGCGTGAGCCATCGAGTCCTGCACTGCCTGAGACAGTCTCTGGGGGAAAAAAAAGAAGGAGAGAGGTTTTTTTTTTCAATCTAATAACTTCATCCAAATGCAACCCATTCTGATTAATTTGACTTAAATCATTGGGAACTGCAGTATCACACTATGGTAAACGTTTATATAATTTCTTCATGAGATTTTTTTTTTATCTCAGATTAGACATTTGATTAAACCAACCAGAAGCACAAAAGATCTAATTTTTAGACTTTTCATGGTAATCCCAAGGAAAATTCCCACTGCATGCACGGGTCATATCTGCACAACAAATGGTTAAAAAGTTCCTGTTCCAGTGCAAGTGTAATGTGTCTAGACAAAGTAGTCTTTCACAAAGTCCTGCTCACTCATTTTACGTTACAAATGCATCAGCTGCAATGCCTAAAGTTTTTCTTAGTAATATGTTAGCAGATGTCAACATTGCTCAGAGATCTCTTACTAAGCTCCTTCTACCTGGTAATGTGTGTCGTAGATGTTCTGTATCAAGCCGGTCATGGGTGTCTCCATCAGCACGAGGAATGTGAGCTTCCAGGAAAGATTCATCATTAGGGAGAGCATGCCCACGGTCTTGATTAACGTCCTCAGCAGCACGTTGATGTTCAGAGGAACTGTTCTTCCCATCAGAGTGGTGTCTCTGGACAGCCTGGATGTGATTTCACCTACACAGAACACCAGTCATTATGCAAAGTCCCGTTTCGTCCCATTTATTCTGTTGAAGAATTGTTATATGACATACATTATGGTGCTAGATGGGGTTAGTCAAAGGAATATTTATGCTATTCTATTCTATTCTGTTCTGTCCCAGTAATTAAATCCAAGCTCACACGATTACTATGTGTTCTCTATGAACAGTGTGTCAAGTGAGAAATTTGGCATATAACTACACATAGCAGAGTATAAAATCTTACCTGTTTTGATGGTCTCAAGGAATCCGATTTCCTGTTTGGCCAGAGCCCCAAACAACTTGACTTTCACTCTGCATGTGAAGCTACTGATCGCACACATGAAGAGACCCCCTCTGCAGCCTGCACCAAGGGAGCTGCAACACACACACACACACACACACACACACACACACACACACACACACACACACACACACACAAACACATCCACAGGCAACAATACAAATATACATAAGTACAGACATTATACATATAGAACACACAAAAATGTTTATGTATTAAGATGCAAACACAAAAAAGTCATGCAAAAACAGCTTTAAAAACACAAAGTCATCATTTTCGTGAAAAATTACAGCGAACAGATTTACATACTGTACATAACTACATACAATGATTATGGAAATAATCAATTAATTAAAGAAACAATTAATCAAATTCTGCTGATATGCCAAATCCACGCAACTATGTAGGAACTATGTAGGTGAATGTAGAGGAATATATTATTTTACCCTCCTACTGAGTACAGCGCCATAAAGAAGACAGCTGAGAGGAATTCATTAGACTGGTACTGATTGCCCAGGATGTCGATGACTTTCCCAGTGTAGTATGGGGTGGACATCTCACCTGAGCAGAGCCACAAACACACACAGACACAGATTTATATAGTCAAACACAGCTAACATAAACACAAACGGATATAAATCACCATCATTATCATTCGTCATCATCAGTGCAGTGCCCTGTGAGGCTAGGGGGTTTCATTCTCATGCAAAAAACATATGCACTGAGAAACAAGATGGTCTATATCACAAAAGCACAAGAAGAAGATTAATGTTTCGTATGGTGAAAGAAAAAGCTCTGTTTTCATATATTGTTATAGGCTGCTTTAAGAACCTGCACTGTTTTAATTATTGAACATTTATGTCCCTTTTAAGAAAAACTGAGTTGTTCCCTGTCATTATCTCACAGCTCCGCTAGTTTTATCAACGTCTTCATTATATTATTACCCAGAAGTCATCATCATCATCATCATCATCATCATTTTCAGCAGCTGTGGTGTTAATGGCCAACTTACAGATGGCAGCAAGCGTCAGGAACAGAGATGCTCCGAACAGCAGAGCACATTCGGGTTTGTGCATTAAGACGACTCTCATAAACAGCACTCTGGCCTTCTGTTTCTTCTCTTTCTCGGTAGCTTCGTTATCTCTGTCCGGGATGGTGATCTCCCAAAACAGAGCAGCAGCCAGCGACGCTCCGGCACACATCAGCCAGGAGCGCATATCCGCTAATAACCCACATGCACTCTTCACATTGAGTCCGTATAGCACTTTGATCCCAGTCTCAAAAACAGCAGCAAGGAGACTGTGTGCGGCTATGTAACGAATTAGTGCCGGTTTGAGCGGTCCCAGGGTGAGCAGGGATACAGCGATTAGCGCCAAGCACCGGAGAGCCGCAGCAACCCACAGACGCGCAAGGTTTCCAGAGACGCTTTGACTTTTCACCCCAAAACCCGCTGCGTAAAACAGCGACAAGTCGATGCAAACTGCTACAGTCAAAGCAGTAATTTTACGAGTTATCGTCGTTCGGTTATCAGCCATTTTCTTCGTGTCAGTTGTCCTCGAATGATCCGCACTGCCGCGGGTGTTTTTAGTTCTCATCTACTTTCAGTTTCATTTTCTAGAAGTACCAGGGGTTTCCCTGAAACAAAAAAGCTCCAGTCAACTGTTAACCTCGATATCCCTCCACATCATCCTTATCATCATCCCAAATACGTCATCGTTGGATCAAGACTGCAGTCATAACTTTCAGCATATAGCCAATTAAACTGTTATCTAGGTATAGTTGGCAATATTCTACGTTCTA
Organism: Neoniphon sammara; assembly: GCA_900302535.1. Taxonomy (NCBI): domain Eukaryota; kingdom Metazoa; phylum Chordata; class Actinopteri; order Holocentriformes; family Holocentridae; genus Neoniphon; species Neoniphon sammara. The sequence goes on along the minus strand of OMKZ01021001.1, from coordinate 16,427 downwards.
TTCTATGTTGCTTATTCAGTCTTGGTTCATTTTAAAGAACAGGTGAAGAATATGTATTCAGAAAAAATAAACAACAGTAGTTACCATACATTGTTTTATTTAGTGATGTATTTTCACAAAGCTGGCAATATGAGACATGGAAGAAAATGTGGCTATAGTCACAATAACAGTATCACACTTTTCTGAAAACCTAGCTGTCTGATAAAATGGCCTGGTGCCAGTGAGTTTAAGTGTGTGTTTAATGATGGGATGAAAAAGCCACTGTAGAAAAAAATGAGTGGTTTCCTAAAAGTTATACAGTCCCTTACACATTAAGATTAGTTTACCTGACCTTCACCTCTTTGTTATCCTATTTTTCTCAGAAAGGTGATCACACAGAGCCAACTACTGTTGTGGTATGTATTTATATTTACAGTCACCTTACAACTGACTATTAGCACTCCTGTCATGTGGTAACCCAAATGAAGCAGGGCTGCAAATATTGAGTCACTGAGCAAGATGTTAATCCTGCACCTGGTTCAGGGGCATTGGAAATTGTTCACCCTCTACCCTGGCCCCTATGGTAAGATGCATAAACAAGTTGGGAGTTACATGCCAGTTCTTAAATTAACTTGCAGTAAAAATACATTTTTCAGTTATATCAATATCACCTGCTACACGCTTCCAAATGCGGTCTCGTAATTTTGAATTTTCTTGTACACCTTGCAAACTTGATCTGTTGTAGGTGGGAGCGAGCAAGTTTTACATTAACACACAGGACACCTGATTCTATACATGAAATAGCCATGAAAATGGGAGGGTGAGCTGTATCTATGAATGAATTTAAATGAATGAGTTGCATATTATTTTGGCCAGTAAAAGTATTCTTGGCAGGTTTTTTTTTTTTTAGTTGGCCTTGGCATCTGAGCCCAAAAATAAATTTCTATCACTAGGTACATGCATTTGTGTACATGTCATGGGACTATATGAAGAAAACTAAAGCCTAATTGCACAGCAATGGGTGGGAATTTAAAAAATTACAAACTATATATATTGATCACTGGTCATAGAAGGTTGGTAAGTGATTTCCCAGAATGACTTTCTCTTCTGTGCTGTGTTCATCAATGGTGACAATGTAGGCCACGCCTCCACTGGAGCCGTCACGACTCATTGCCAAAGAGAGAGCTAGGAGGGAGGGAGAGAGAGACGGAGTGAAAACATGAGGAAATGACAGAGGAGCAGCAGATCAAACAGTCAGCTTAGGTCTATTTTGCATTAGCACAATGGGCAAATGGTCATAACATGAAATAATCTGTTTTTGTAGCAAGCACCGCTACTGGCCACAACTCTTTAGTCTCCTTTAACATCCTACACTTCATTTAACAGAAATGGAAAATCACTTACTGTTGACAACAAACTGCTGGGACTCCTCCCTTGTCATTCCTTTACGATACTCAGCATCAACAAACCCGTAGACGTATGAACTGCCCGAACCACCGACTGCAAAAGGCTGCCTTGTCAAGAGCCCATTCAGGGTCGCAAAAACCTGTGAGAGGTCAAAGGGCAAGAAAGCAGAAGCAAGAGTTTTCAAAACTATTCTTTATCAATTCCTGTAATCTAAAGAATGCTGTCTAGTTGCACCCTTTGATTCAAAGTGCCTTATAGTACCACACATGTATATATATATTTTTTGATATGGATGGCCTGAGTGGGACTCAAACCTTCAACTCTGAAAGTGTTAATTAGCACACTACCTATAGAGCTGCATAGAAGGACCTGTTACTTTGTGAGGAGAAAACACATCATACTGTATGTTTTGGAAGGAACTCTGGAAACAAGACTTTTTTTTTTCTTTTTTTTTTTTTTGCTTTTATCCATTTAAGGAAAGTAAACAGAACAGATATGCTTTATCTTATGTTTCACTGCTTTGCTCAACAGCACCACAGTGAAAGTTTTGTTGGGAAAGGGGAGAACTTAAATGAAAAACAACAGATCCTCACCACTAAATGCTCCCAATAGGACTTTATCAGCAAGAGTAGAAAAGCAACATTTTGAACACTATGCTCCTGAAAGTCCAGTTGGGAGCATTTGGTATTGGGATCCATTTTTGTTCTTTTTTGGCACTGTCCTTGGATTCAGCACCTACTTAATAATGGATATGTGTGTCTTTATTTTTACTTCTTGCAGTAGTGCTTCCCATTAAATTCTTAAACAAACCCGAGATTCGAACAACTAACATCTTGATTATCAATCCTGATTCTCTAATCTCCACCCTTCAGCTCCCACTGCAACATTTGATGACTGACCTGCCCCCCTTTTCTTCTGTCCCAGCCAGCCACGATGAGGTGTGCTGACAGCTCCTCTTTGTACTTGTACGAGATGTTCTTCACCAGGGTGGCAGCTGAGCGAACCTGGGGGTCTTCACCTATCTCAACACTGACACAGGAAGACATTATATGCTATAGTTGCCTCTATCATACAAACACAGAAAGAGAGAAACACCATTTAGGACATAAAAGTTTGGAAAGGATACTCCTAGAAATCCCCTTGGTCCCCCAAAATGCAATAAATCCTATCTGGAAGATTTTTGATGAGGCTAAAATTAGATTTTGTTCAAAAATGTTAGTACTGTTCTGAGTGAGTCAATGTGGTCTCATCTGTGTTTAGAGGTAATGAAGCACTTTGCGTGTTTAGCTGCACACAAGGCTGTCAGATGATGCCTGATATAAACTGGATAACTCCTCCACACAGCGAAAGACAGTGTTGTATCCATGAATTCAGACTGTAAGAGGCACAGGCAAAAACTGTGTTACTAGCAAAAATACTTTAACTATTACTATTATTAGATGCAGTATAAAGATTTCCAAACAGCTTCTTCCGTGTTTCTACTCATTCAGTCATCAGAGACTTTACAATACAAGAGTGATGCATGACTAAATTGGATTTACATTTTGAAATTTGATAAGAAATAAAGAATAAAAGGCGGGGTAAGACTGTGCACATAATTGCAATAGCTTTATAAAGGACTGCAATGTCCATAACACGGCACCACTTTCAACTGACTGAGCAGTGGACAACACAGACAGGCATATATCTGATATTTAATAAAAGGCTGGCATCGGGACATTAGTGCATTTTCACATGGTGTTCACATGGGCTCAGTAGTTAGCACTGTCGCCTCACAGCAAGAAGGCCCTGGGTTCAAACCCCAGCCAGCCCTTTTCAATGTGGAGTTTGCTTGTTCTCTCTGTGTTTGGGATGGTTTCTGACAGGTGCTACAGTTTCCTCCCGCAGTCCAAAGACATGCAGGTCGGGTAAAATGGAGACTCTAAATTGATCATAGGTGTGAATATATGTGTTGGTGGGTTTGTCTGTGTGTCTGCCCTGTGATGGACTGGCGACCTCTCCAGGGTGTTTTCCTGCCTTCCGTCCCATGCATACTGGGATAAGCTCCAGCCCCCTCGCAACACTAACATCCAAAATGGATGGATGGATGTTTACCTGTGAACATCTAGCTGGTAGTTGACTATCTCAGCGATGGTCTGGGCATCTGCTGCAGAGCCTGACAGAGCACAGTAGATCTTGTCATGGAGGGGAGACAGCTTGTTCATCACTCTGTTCACCACTGTAGCTCTGGATGGAGGGAGGAGTACAGAAGGGGGAGGGGAGAAGTAGGGAGGATTGTAGTTATAAGAGGGAGGGATGGAGGGATGGCAGGTAAAAGAAAGCATGACAGGTGTGATTACTGGTAGGTTAATACTGAATGAATATGGAAAAGGACGCATACACAGACTGAGGTGTACACACACACACACACACACACACTTACCCTGCAGACACCCGTGAGTCAGATCCAAGCACAACTCCTCCATTAAATTCTATGGCAATGATGGTTGTCTGAAATCACAGAGGATAAAAAAAAATCTTTAACTCTTTTCTCCGTTCCTGCATCTTGTTGATACCGCGTGTAATAGACGGTGCGGATGTGCAAAATGTAGATTAGATGCATGCACTGTAACTCATATCAAGTTTTTCCAAAGTTTCGTTCTTCTCCTGAGCAGTTAGATATTTGTGGTCATAAAACTCGGCTCGGCTACTTACTCCGGTTTTCACCTCCTCAGATGTCCACTCAGGTCCTGATTCTTCGAACATGTTGATGCACTTTGACTGGACTCGGGCAGCGACAGCAGGCGACGGTCTATCAGGGAAATAAACGTAACGCCACACTAAAACCAGACCTTTAATCGACCTGTGAACGTTTTAGATCGTTTCCAGCAGTTCTAAACCGTCTCTACCGCTTCTTTACAACTCTTTCACCGAATCAATCTTGTCGCACATCAGACGGACTCCATGTTTTTCTGGATTATATCGAAACTGAAAGTCAACCCGTTTCATCTGCCAATGAGCTGTAGCCCTGTCGTAACTTGTTCCCAACAGCTAACATAACACTTCAAATTTTAGTCAACATAAAGTCATTTCGTGAGGATTTGCTCTTAAAGTGTCTGTATTAGTCTAAATGATGATTAATTTATTGTATGGTCTCTAATCTAGACATACAACATATTGCCAACAATTATAAAATATTTTTAAATTTAAAATGTGAAATTTTTGAAAGCGTAGAAATTATATGGAGTGTTTAAAGGTACATTAAAACATAATTTTACAAATATTAAGTAACACATCAGAAATCCTAGAATACAAGTTAAGGCTAAGAATCCAGGACATAAGGAAAGAGAGGAACAACAAGGTTTTAGAAAAGACTATTTTATTGAGCACTTACTGAGCAGCATATAAAACAAAAAAATGCTATTTAGATGTGACAACAAAGGCAGGATTGATGGCCTTGCTCCATCTCAAAATAGAAAAACTTATTTCCAAGAATTTAGTGTGTCATTCAAGTTCAGGGCTGCAGATCATAACACAAGTACTAACACATGGTTGAGCATAGAGTAAGTCTAGCATAAACTAATCTTCATGATAAAACAGTCAGACTCAGTTAAACCAGCCACTGCCTATTAAACAACAATTTCCAATATAATCATATGTTTTTGATTAATATTCAATTTTTTTTCCTGTTGTGTAAAGGGAGGGGGGCAGCATAAGTTTGAAAATAATTTTATGTCCTACACAGAGGTAACAGGAGGGATAATTACAGGCTGTTCCCCCTTCTGCAAACACATCAACAGACAAAACTTGATTGGCTGTCTAAAGGAAGTCACTCATCGTGGAACTTGGGCAGCTTGTCGCCAGGGACGACCACATGCTCCACCCCTTTTTCCGTGATCACCACCAGATGAACCACGCCCCCGCTGACGTTGTCTCTGCCCATAGCCAGGGCAAGAGCTAAGGGCACAGGGACACAGGGAAGGGAGTGAAGGGAAGGGATAAGAGGGAAGGGAAGGAAGGTAAACAGGAAGGAAGGAAGAAAGAAAGGAGGAGCGATAGCAGAGGAAGCGGGTGAAAACAGGTCAGTGACAATGAGCACAGACTTGCACATTTCCACAACTCCAAACTTTAACTGCCATATCACTTGGCAAAAGTTTAAATGTGTTAAAGTTGACTTGATCTCTTTCCTTAAAGTGCAGAAACATAACCTATCACCCCATTTCATTACACACTGTGGGCCTCTGATGTTGGATGCGTAAAAACATAAGCTTCCTCATAACTTCCTTTCTCTGAATCTGACTCTAACCTATAAGGCTTTTCTCAACCCTTACATACTCAGCCCTTATATTCTCCATCCTTATGTGACAGTATTACAAACCACATAACCCCAGAAATACATAAACTCCATACTGTACGTGTTAAGCTTTGGTATATCAAGAAATAACCACATTAGTACCATTTGTGGCAAACTGTTGGCACTCCTCTCTGGTCATGTTGGGTTTGTATTTGGCATCAGTGTATCCGTAGATAAACGTGCTGCCTGAGCCAGCAATGGTAAAGGGCTGACTGATTAACATCCCACCTAGAGACACGACATACACCTGGAGGTGAGAGCATAGAGAATATGGGTAAGTACAGCAGCTATGACATGTAACATAACAACTGTAGAGGGGCGGTCTGATGAGTAGAGAGATTAACATGTCACTGAAAAGTCACAGGTTCAAGTCCCACAATAACCCAATATATGCATCAGCATCTGTGTGACCTGAAGTGTTGTGCAAGAAACTGAACCTGCCTACTCATTATAGTTCACTTTGGATAAGTGTATCTGTGTAATTCCTAAGAAGCAGATGTAGGCAAAATGTCAACAGTCCAGTGTTTTCATTTATCAGTACTACAATATGAATGTTGGTACTGGTAAAGGTTAAAATATGTTACAGTTTATTTCATTTCAACCTCAAATCACTGAAATAAGCCAGAGAATGTTAAATTAAAATGCATGCTCTTTCTCAGCACTGTAATATGGAGAATGAAAATGTCTTTGATTTATATTGTCTTTACTCTATGACAAACACCATTGTTTTCTTGTTGAAAATGTATTTTCTTATGATGTGTCCTTCAGACACACAAACCACTATGTAATGTACAAGGACCAACTGCTACTACAACTACTGCTATTACTAATACTGCTGCTCCCGCTACTACTGCTACAACTAATCCTGCTACTTCTAATAGGCGACTACTGCTACTAGTAATACTACTACCACTACTGCTACTATGCTACTATTACTGCAACTAGTAAAACTACTACCTCTAAGTCTTCTATTTCTATTGGTACTACCGCTATTGTTTCTAATAATACTACTGTTACTCCTATGCTACTACTACTACTGTCACTAGTAATAACACTGCTACTTCTATTGATACCACTACCACTACTATTTCTACTATATTGTTATTGGTACAACTACTGCAACTACTGCTGCCTACTGTTACCACTGCTATTGTTTCTACTACTACTGTTAATGCTTCTAATTACTACTAATAATGCTACTACTTCTCCTACCACTGCTACTACAATTAGTGGTACCACTACTATTAAAACAAATGCTTCTACAACTGCTAGAAGTACTACCACTACACTACCTCACTATCACTGACTACACTAACTACTTTCTACTACAACTTATACCAGTAGTACTGCTGCAATAATTACTAACATTGTCTCTACTAGTACTCCTTGCACTACTACCACTGCTACTACATTTCCTACTGCTGTTACAACTACCTGTGCTAGAACAGATATTACCATCACTACTTCTTGTATAACTACTGCAGTATTCCTAACACTAAACATAACAACATCAACTATCTATGCTATCATAACTGCTAGTACTGCAGCCAACCTGCGGTCCTTTCTTCCGGTCCCAGCCTGCTGTGATGAAGCCGGCCTGAAGCTCCTCCTTGTTTTTGTAGCACAGTTCCCTCAGGACCGATGCTGCCGCCATCACCAGTGGAGGGGTCTCCATCTGGATACTACAGGGGTTTATGAGGGAGGGAGAGAAAGAGGGAGAAAGAGGGAGAAAGCAAGAGAGACAAGTGAAGGGCAGGTTTTACGTTTGCAGTACTACCCCTAGTACTAGAGAGAGAGTGTGTGTATCTGTGTTGCCTGTGAATACTGTAATTATTCTGTGTAAGTGCATAATTACTCTCATAAATATACATTTGTGTGTGTGTGTATGTGTGTGTGTGTGTGTGTGTGTGTGTGTGTGTCAGGCACCTGTGGAAGGACAGGTGGGACTTAGCGGCCTTGGTGACGGCCTGAGCGTCTGCCAGTGAACCAGCAATGCAGCAGAAGATCCGGTCATGAAGCTGAATTAGTTTGTTAATGGTCTTAGATGATACATATTCCCTAAGGAGACAGAGAGAGAGAGAGAGAGAGAGAGAGAGAGAGAGAGGACCATGCTGTAATACAGAGAAGCCTCACAGATATATTAATTGTACATTTACAACAGGATGAAGAAGTTGGTTGATCTGTCTCCCAGAGTAGAAATGCTATCTTTTAGCACATTCAGGGAACTAAAACATCTGAATGAGATCCCATATCTTCTTGTTCTTTGAAACACAACAGAGAAGGGATTCGGCCTCAGCTGCAATATAAATTGCACACATATAACTATAACACCGATGTGGAAATTACACAATGTGTTATGGAGAATTGCTAGTTTGTAAGGTTTTTATAACCAATACACTCTGGATGTAAATCTCTTGGCACTTCAGAAGCTCTCTATTTAACATCACCATACTTGTGTAAGTTCAATTTAACCTAGAACTTAAACAGGCTAGTATTAACTTTGTTTGGTTTGCACGAGCTTTGTTTTCACACTTAGTTGGATTTTTTTGCTGCTGTATGTCCGTCTTTGTTTGTGGTCAATAGGAGTGTGAAGATGTTAAAAGGCAGCTTCAATTCATTGTCACAACATCCTCACCCTCCAATGGAAGCTCTTGAATCTGAACCAATGATGACGCCTCCATCAAAGGTCACTGCCAGGATGGTTGTCTGTGTGAGAGCAGGAGAGAGAACTGTGATGATGCTGGCAAATATACACTTTCATACACTTCAGCTTTTAGTATGTAGAGCCTGTTGTAATGTGAAAATATGTGATATATCGCTATTCTGCATTACAGAGCTGCACTTCCATTCACGCTTATGTCTCACTACGTGAAGTTTCACCTATGAATGCTGGGATTTAGAGTCCTGTGCGGGAATCGTTTGGATGACGAGTATATTAACTGAAAACGAAAGTATAGAGTTCTTTTCTTTGTTCAAGTTTAAACAATAAACTCCAAAATAAAAGCAACATGTAAACATTTCCTGATACAAGAGCACCCGTAATACCCGCAGATGTAACTTTATATTGTGCCATGCCGAGGTTATAATTCACGTATGGCATCACCTGGTGCGTGAAAATAACTATCGATATCATTTACTGTAACACGGAATGTCTTGGTACATCAACAGACCACGATACAGCAGCCTGGCCCGGGTTTACTCACCCCTGTGCTTACTCCTTTTATTTGCGAGTCCTTACAGTGTTTCTCCATTTTTCACCCAAAGCGAAAGAGACACGGGAGAAGTGACGCTCCAAACAGCGACAGGCGCACTGAGGCGGAGGAGGCGCATTCAGATCCAGTATGGCGCTATCAACTGTCCTCGAAACTTCTGCAGGAGGATTTAATTTCGATAACGCAGCAAGGTAAACTATACGAGTTTCTTTTCATGTTTTCTCAGCGGCCGACTCTAGCAACAAGAAAAAAAACGGAGCCAAAACACAATTCTATTGTTAAAGTAGACTACGCTTTCATCCCAATCAAAAGTGAAAGTAACTTTGTTTTATGCGATCTTGGGTTTTATGCATTTACACAGCAAAAGCATAAACTACACTGATGGATCTGTTGTACTATCTGTATTCACTGGTCCTTTCACGCTTATGTTAATTGTTTCTCCGCATCTTTTGTTCTTACGCACATCCACTCTCTCTCTCTCTCTCTCTCTCTCTCTCTCTCTCTCTCTCTAGAAATGGCGTGTTGGAGGGTCTGCTTGAGGGAGGACAGACACCCAAACCTCTGAAGACAGGCACTACTATAGCAGGAGTGGTGTTCAAGGCAAGTGTGGAGAATAGAGTGCAACTTTTTACAGATTTATTTATCCAAAGAAGATTTGCTTTTTCAGCAATCAGAGTCACAATCACAGTACAATCACAGTACTCTACTGCTGGCAACTGAGCACTGCCACTAAAATAAAGTAGTTGGGGGTTCATTGCCTTGCCCAAGGGCACCTCAAGGATCGTTAATGAGGGTGCAAGAATGTCACTTTGTTTTCACCTGTCTTCATACCCTTTGTCACACTGCACAAGCTGATGATTCACTCAGTTGAAGGAACACCAGGAATGTAAATTAAATTTGAGGAATATAAATTGTAACTTGACATAATAACATCCGACTATGTCTGTGTTGGCTCAGGATGGGGTGGTGCTGGGAGCAGACACAAGAGCTACCGCAGGTGAAGTGGTGGCTGACAAGATGTGCGCCAAGATCCATTACATTGCTCCAAATATATAGTGAGTACCTGGAGTGATGGCCAGAAACCAGCTAAAAGGAAAAATTCACCCTTTAATATTGTTACACTGGTGTGTTATTTTGTGATGAAAGGTGATGAATGCCTCTTGATGTGTCAGTGATAAAATGTGATGATGATGAAATATATCAAAATGAAATCACATTGTTTGCATTTGGCCAGAAAAATACACCACCAAACAACAATAAAGGTCCCGTAATGCAAGTTACATCACCAATAGCTGCCAGAAACAGTTTTAAAGTGTTTCAGGATGGATTGCTGATCTTTATATGTTGGATTTGCACAAATGAAGTTATATCCCCTCTCTCACCCCACCAGCTTCACCTTTATCTGTCTGTATGTGTCTCTTTTTTTCCCCCGTCTTTCACATTTCTTTGTAAATCTCTCCTTATCTGACTCTCTCCTCACCTCTCTTATCTATTTCTTTTTTACTTTTTCCACTCATCCCTTCACTCACTGTGTTTTCCTCTCTTCATTAGTTGCTGTGGAGCAGGTACAGCAGCAGATACACAAAAGACCACAGAGCTTCTCTCCTCCAACCTCACCATCTTCTCGCTAAACAGCGGAAGAGATCCTCGTGTTGTCATGGCTGTCAACATATTACAGGATATGCTATACAGGTGTGTGTGTGTGTGTGTGTGTGTGTGTGTGTGTGTGTGTGTGTGTGTGTG
>OMKZ01020999.1:0-15970 GCA_900302535.1 Neoniphon sammara | reverse complement strand
GCCGGGGGCGGATGCACCATTTTTCTAGTCCAAAATGAGCCCAATGTCACCGTGACAGCACAGCGCTCCTCTGAGGGCACCGTGGGCCAGGGGGGAAAATGATGGATGAGTCGCCAAGCAGCCTCTCCTGCTTCACCACCGTGCACGCACACATACACACACACACACACACACACACATGCATACACGCGCACGCACACAAACACAAACAATGGAGCATGGTCACACGATGACAACACACCCTGCAATATGTTCACACAAAGGCATCTGGGGATACACACACATATGCGTGTGCACACACACACACATACAACATCACAAACAGAATATGCACGCAATACAAATATGCTCACGCAAGGCCATCTGGGGACACACACACACACGTACAAACTTTGACTGATTTATTTATGTCCACATGAGTTACAATTAATCACTGGGATAGGAACACTCTAGATGCAGATATTTACAGGACTTGTCAGTTGCACACATACACACGTGCATATGGACACACGAACATGCACAAATAGTCCCACTCACACCGCACGGGCTTCATTATGACTGTTATGACTGGAGCCCAGGCTAATGCCACAGGATCAATGACAGATCTCTCTCTTTCTCTTTCTCTCTCTCTCCTCCCCTCCCTTCATTTCTTTGACCCAAAAGCTCCAGCATGCTGCCATGCAGAGCACCCTGCAGCATTTTTTTTTCCTTCCATGACTGAGTGGTAGCCTCCAATAAGGCCTTTGGGTCAACCCATTGCTAATAATCCACCTCAACATATATCTATCCACATCCCCCACATATCCCGCCTGTCCCAAACAGCACACCATTCAACGTAACACCAATTATGAAGGGTTAGGTGCATTACTCTCCAGTGTAATTTCTCAGAGATTACTGCAGAAAATTACCTGCAGAAAACTGTAGCATGTATTACTGTTAGTTATCAACCAATACTTCAAAATGTGAAAATTATGCTCCAGTCAAAAATTTGGCAATTCTCCATTTGAGCAACCCAACAAGTCAAAATTACCTATTTTTTCAAAAGTACCTTGCTGCGTCTTTACAGTAACAGGTTAAAGACGTCAGCTTTATGTAATCAGATTACTGTAATTCCATTACATTCAATCAGATACGAGCAGCATCCATACAGTGCAGCCCATGCAGATGCAGGTCTATGAGGGCAGTGAGGGAGAAATATGGACAGCCTCTGGTGAGCAAGGCGCATATAGCTGAGTGGCCATCCATCATGACCCTGTAGCAGAAAGCTATGCATGCTCCATCCACACAGACCCCTTGTAACAGGGGAGGGGGATCGGGAGGAGAGGACACAGTAAGAAAACGGGCTCATAAACATATTCCCTCAGGACGGGGGAAGGGTTGACATGTAAAATCCTACAACATGGGGTAGGAGGAAAAAAAAATATGGCCGGCGCCTTAGATTGATGGACTAAGGTTCTGTGCTTGTAGTGCTTTTTCTGCAGCACAATACACGCGGGTGCAGGGCTATGATTACTTGTAGTCAAGCCGCGGCTGGGAGTAGATGGCGGCTAGAGTCTAAATATTAGGATTAATGACTGCACTGGTCAGTCTAGTGAAACATCATTCATGCTTCTATTGCATTCCAATGCCAGGTAGGAAAACAATGGCAATACAGAGGCCACTTGGGATTTGTTGAAAAAATAAAATCTATTTGGTTTTCTTACCTCCTGATCAAATTGTAATACTGTACACTGGGGACAGATCTGATAAACAAAAAAATAACTGGGATTATGTGAATGGCACTCAACTAGTGTGAGTGAAGTGGAAAAAATCAATAGGTAAAATAATGGGGGCTTTCAGAACCCATGTACGGCTGGCCATGCTAATGCATTCAAATGATAATGTGTGCCACAATACATCAAAATGTCCACCCACGAGACAGGGTGGGTTAAAAGCCTTTCTCCCCACCCCCCTGTATGACCACCACTCCCTTTTCCATGAGATCAATTAGAGCAGGTGATTAGTTATACAGTGGGGAGAGCAGGATGGTCTGGGAGAGAGGAGGACGACAAAGAAATGAAGAGGGGAAATCATGGAGACATAAGAGACGCCAGAGTGGATGTAACTGTAACTAGGTCGCAAATACAGTTAAGTTCCATGCTTCAGCTCCATAACTTTCATTAATAATCAGAAATCTGCTGGTGCCGTTGTGTTATGATTTCCCCAAAGGCCCAACAGCACAGCTACCAGACAACAAAACGGCGCTAACTAGCACGTCAATGAAAAGGTCTCCCAACACACTTCACAGCACAGGGGCCAGTGACAACGCTATTGACATAGCTTCGGAAAAAGTGAGCCCAGGCCTATCCATCTTCACTGCAAGGCTGTGACTTCTTAGCTGGCTATACAGTAAGCCACAAGCTAGCCATGACATCTGGCCAGGGCCTGGAATAACAGACTGTTTTAAACTGTGACACAAACACACAGGAATGCGCATGGTAAATACATTTCCTCTAAATAAAGATGAAGGGAATCTTCCATTGTCTTGTCCCGCCGTGCCATGAGGGTTGCATACAAACCAGCCTCTCTCTTTCACAATTTTCGACTGCTCCAGACAGTCTATACTGCAATTTGAGTATGCCACAAAACTAGAAACTTCTGTCATGACACAATGACAAAATGTGTTCCTCCATGGTGCATGGTTTATTTAGTAGCAACGCCCCAAACTTTGATGTAATGGACGTAATGCTGGCAAAGCTGGTCAAACAAGACATTAGACAAAAACCATGTATCTGTGACAGACCAAAGCTAGCTAGCATTAGCTGGGCTTTAATAAGTGGTTTCCAGTAGGGCTACAAAACAGATACAGATGTGGAGACCTAATATTCACTTTCACATGCTATGCCAGCCTAAAGCATGCAAAAGTACGAACAAGTAGGCGGAAGCATTTGTAAACTGCCAAAAGCCACGTGTCTGTCTTGAGAGACTACTTGAATATTGAATGAAAATCATTTCTTAGTCTAATGTCATTGTAAACTGGGCCCTCCAGCCAGTATAGATGGAGGTAAGAAATAAAGGATTCTCAGGAAGTATATGTGTGTGTCTGGAAGTGGTGATGGGTGGTTTCAGCGTTGTCAGTGTATTGTGCTGCAGAGGCATGTTACCTATTGTACCCTGTGTCAGTGATTTTGGACAGTAGCAGTGCAAACATGGTGGGGCATGGCAGAGACCATTGCTAACTGAGCACTTTTCCTGACGACCTTGTCACTGTGCCCTCTGGGCGTCCTGTAACTGGAAACCCTCATCCCTGCCATTTCTCCCACCTTGGAGGCATCTGTCTCTCACACCAAAGCAGAGGTGATCTCTCAATATTGATCTGGTCACGTGGTGTATGCGGACAGTGAGAACCTACATGAGAGCGGTGAAACTTGATATGCTAAAGGGAGGGATTTAATCACATGGCTCTTTATGCATGCATTCTGCACATATATGTAGCTCTAGCACACATCTGCCTGCGCACGCAAGCACACACAGTCATTACAAAATCAAGTCCGGTCAGTTGCCACAGAGGAAAAGTGGTGGCCACACAGAGGGAACTTCAGAGGACAGGCATTGATTTCAAGCAAATCTGTCTGGACATCTCCCCGTTTCTGGTTCGGTACACCTTTCCAGAGCTAATGAGCAGCCGTCTTCATCCCCTGCTGAGTGAGACGTTCTTTTTCATGCCTTGTGTCAGGAAACACAGCCAATTCATTACCAGGGAGGAGAGCCGGGGAAAGGAGGAGCGGAGGAAAAATAAGAGTATGATGGTTAAGCCTGAGCTTTAAGACAGACAGCTATGTCCACTAATCCCTTCTGAGCAGCCGTAAGCCTTCCGTTATCACTCGTTAGAATTGTGCATCCCTTAAACACATTAACTTAGGCCCTAATACTGCCCCCTTTTGCATGACGCAGCAGCTACTCATAGCAGCCAGTCACTAGGCTAAGAGGGGAGAAACATGCTAATTGCTGTCACTCTCATTTAATTGGGCAGCAGGGGTGTTTTTTAATAGATGCAGAGTATCAGCACATTTTAAACAATCAACATTAGCCTGGAAATAAGCCCCACAGTCTTGCGGCAATTCCGTTTCAGCACTTCAACTATCCCCTCGAACATGTTTCAAAGATGGAATCTGAAGAGAAAAACAGGCGTGAAGAAACAGACGCGCACACAAAAACAGGATTTGCTCTCCAGTAATCAGAAGACAGGTGAGCTAAGATAGAGAGGCAAGGCCTTGTTGTGCTTGTTCTGATCCTCGTGGGACTACGATCAGAGCTACATCCTCACTCCACTGTACGCTATACCTCAAGCTGTGACGTCCGATGCTGCCAGCAGTGGCCTTCTGTAAGCCCAACTTCCCGTCAGTCTGTCAGCCAGCAAGAGCTGTGGGAGCTGCATGAATAACTCATGGGATAAAAGAGACATGGTAAATACTCCACAGGCAGCGGGGTCATGGCAACGGGACACATGGAGGCCGTCAGTGAAGTAGGTGTTCTAGACCATCAGTTTGAGGTGGAAATACAGGCAGCGCTAAGACACCACTAGCAGATAATGACAAGGAGCTCTCTGATGAAGTGCTAACTGAAGGGTTTCCATCCAAAGTACGCCGATCGCTATCTGAAAGTATGAGGAAGTATTAATATAAGGCAAACTTAGATGACTGCTATCTGAAAAAAAGGAAGTGGAGGATTTCGATCCAAAATGATATGATCACTACCTGAAAAAAATATAAAATATTAACTGAAGGATTTCTTTCGATAATAGCATGACCAGCAATGGAAAAAAAATATTAAGTAATAGCTAAAGGGGTTCTTTCCACACCTGAATCACTGCTATTTGAAAAGAAAAGGAAAATAAATAAAATAAACAAATAAATAAATAAAAACAGGCAAAGGAATTTACTCTTGCAGTCTGATTGCTGATTTATAATTAAAAGTCAGTGGTACAAAACTGAAATCATTAGTTATCTACAGACCTTCAGTCCTAATCCTGTGTTTGAAAAAAGTCACATTTCTCAGAATGCTATCACCAGTATTTTTATATATTAACTCATAATGAATACATAATTGTTGTACTCCAAAATTGGGAAAGTCAAAGCAGGCATACCACCAGGTCCTTGATACTATATCACACTGCTTGTCTCATTCTAAAGCAATATGAAAATAACAGTGGTTATGACATACAGTGAACACCGGCCATAGCTTAATAATGCTTTACAAGTAAAGCGCAAACACCATTTCACTGTAGTTATTTTTCCATTTACTGTTAGTCAATGCACATGGCTACTTTAAATATGGCCTGACCCCGCCTGTGATCTCCAGCAGTGCTCAGGGTCACATTGACAAGGGGGAACCACAATAACTAGGCGACCAATCCCACCAGAGGGGGCTTGTTATGCATTCTGCATGCAGCACGGTTAAGATGCTTGGTGTTTGCTGAGACAGCAGATGACTTGCCTTGCTCTCTCTGCCCCTTGCTCAACCAAGGCAGGATAGACTTAATTGCCTCATTAGCAAAAGGGCCAGCAAGGAGTCAGCCTCTTTCACATTGTTCAATGTCAAGAGTGCAACCATGAGGAAAGGTTAATAGAGTAAACAGCATCTCCCCTTCCTAAATGGAAAAATGTTTGCTTTCGAGAATGGAGCGCCAGTAGCCAAAAGCCATATTTCACTCCGCAGTCACAGGATTATGCATGTCATTTTATCTGCACATTCCATATTCTAACCTTCATTATTCCTAATTTCAGAGTATAACACAGCCTACTGTTGGTGCATGGTAATTCCCATTTCTGTCTTTTTGAGCTTGGACCCGTCTAGAGAGCAGAGTCATCACGCCAACTTTAATTATTTTAAGAGCTCGAATTTGCAAACGCTGCTATTTTGTCCTCCACAGCAACTTTGGACCCCAGACAGCAAATCAAGCCAAATGCTAACACTCTTGATTTCCCTCTTGAAAATAGACACACTACATAAAAAGTTATGTCTGCTGCTAGAAGAAAATGGGATGTCCAAAAAAGCCTCATATTTAATATTTTAATAGAGACATCATCAGAACCTCAGAACTGCACCATTCACTTGTGCTAATATTTGCACAGGAGCGTCTCATTCCTCATCCTGCAACCATAATGGGATGAATTCATACAAAATGTGACAGTTTGGACAATAACACCAAACCATGACAGGGATGTTGAATGCAGTCCTAAGCCCCTGTCTGTCTCTAGACCAGAGCCGTTGTGGTCCTCAGTTAGGTCTGTCAGACTGCATGACGGGCCAAGCTATAAGCGAGTGATGGTGAGACAAAAGAAATGCAGAGGATGACTAAAAAATGGAGGACACTAAAAGGAAAAATGTAGCATCTGTAGAGGATGAGCTAAGAGCTTTGTGGCATCAATTTGTCACTCCTTAGGGTATGCTATAGTATTGTACAATGGTGAGCCTACACAGCCACAGGAGCATCACTATCCTAGGGCTGCAGAGCGTGTGTGCGTGTGTCTGTGTGTGTATGTACCAGGCATGCCAATACCAAGAACTTCACTTTTATCCCCATGCCAAGGTAGCCCTGGCCTCTCAGTCATGGAGAAAACAACATGAGTCTTCTTTGGGAACAAAGTGTATGCAGCCTTAGAAGGTAAAAATAGGTAAAACTTTAATGTCAATCGTCACTTCAGTTTGTAGACTATATACTACCCTTACTGCAGGGCACTTTGAGATAGTGGCTACATAAAAAAAAAAAATGTAAAGCTACACATCTGCATGGGCAGTATAGCGGAAAGTCTCCATTTCATCAACAAGTCAAGTCTAACGACTCGTAAAAAACAAAGGTGGTGGTGCCATCTGTTCTGAACCACTTTGCCGGGAAAAGGGAAAAGGAGAGGGAGCACGAGGGGGGTAAAAGCTTTTTTCCGCTCGGGCAGTGCACTGTACTTTCACCACGGCCTCAGCACCTGAATAAGTTACTTTATCTTCTATGGAAACAAACTTCTCCCAGATAGCATCTCAACCTTTTGGCCTCTTAAAGGGCCACTGCACTCTCTGCACTTTCTCGATGTGACACACAGAGCGGAGAGCTGTAGCGTAATCAGTGGCATTACACACTTAATTGTGGACAACCTAGCAATTGATCAGTGATATCCTGTTTACAATGTTTTCGCTGTGGTATGAAAAGCCAAATGGCTGGCATTGTGGTTTGATAATTAAACCATCCATCACACAACAGCCACTGCAAGAGAACAGGCCTGGCAACTACAATGGGACCTAAATATTGCATTTTACAGATCCTACTGAACAGCAATTAAATGAGCTGCGGTCTTGATGACCAAGGAATTCATCTCTTTAGCGAATTAATCAGCGCAATTGCATAACTTATAGAGCTTTAAAGGGCATGTCCAAAGTTTTGATAGAGTCAATATGTAGATTAAGTTCACAGCTCCAAGTTGCTGCACAGACAACTTCACCCCCTCCCCCCCAAAAAATACAATTCCTTTCTTTCTCACACTCTGGACAGATGGCAGAGTCCTGACTTCAACTATCATACACTAAGAATGGAGGCGATCTTCCAGATGGTGTTCAGGTCTTGTGCAGGTAACCGCTCTGTCTTCCACCACTCTAATCAATGGCCACCAAATTCCCTTGCTTCCAAACACCATCCATCTTTAGATCTTTCCAGACCGCATGGTGACGACCAAAGGGGCTGAAGATAAATGTCTGAGGGGCGGGAGGGCCTCTGCTGATTAAAGGCGCTAACGCTTTGGGGGAGACTGGCAAGGAAAAGAGGAAATGGAGTGAGACAATGGAGCACGCGGGTTCAAAACACCTAATGGAGTGTCCTGCTTGCCGGGCTAATAGACTGTTTCAAATTGAAAGGAACAGCGGGCGTCTAAATAGAGCGACGTGGAACATTTCCTCCTGTTCATTCAGTCAGTTCCCAATTGAAAAAAGGGAGAGAAGGGGAAAAAAAATTCTGGGTTGCCATTGTTTGCTGCAACACAAGTTGCTTTTGTTTATCTGCAATCAATTGTGAGAACTGAATTACATCTGAACGTCGTGTAGAGAGGGGGAAAAGTCAATGTTTTGTGCATTAGTGCCATGCTGGAATAAAGAAAATGAATGTATGTTCCAGGATTCTCCCTGTCTGCATGAAAAATCCTTTCCCAAAGATTTATGGGGGATGAGTTCCTATAGTCACAGTCTGGCTGGGAGCCACAATCCCTTGCTGATTTCCATCTGAAGATGTATGACGTCGTTTGAATGTCCAGGTTCGTATTTGGACGTGATAATCAATAATCATACTGTGCGATGAGGGACCATGCAGCCTCGGGTCTGTCAGGTGCAACCCATGACCAATTACGGTGTTAATCGACTGGTAAGGAATGAACAGCTATTGGCATGCAGGTTGACCCTAATACTGATAGTCTGCCACTCACTTTTGGCCTGGCCAGTTTTAGTTTTTGGTTTTCCAACAATAAAACAAAGTAAACTGCACCTACTCTCTTCTGAACAGACTGCAATATTTTTCATCATCTCAACCTGACAGCACGACCAACCTCGGTCATGTTAATCACTGTTTAGGTGACACGGGACGCCTCTGATGAGACACGAAGCGGTCTTGAGATTTAGAGAGTCTTGACCTCTACTGCAACACAATCAATGTCATTCCCGCGCTAGTTGTTGTGTGGACATAAATGCTGTATCTATAATTTACTTTTTATTCTTCTGTGTCTTTGATGTAAGCATTATGCTAAGCTGCTTGAAAGTCAAAGACACCTCGGCAACGGGGATTTTGCTTTTTGAACTGTTTATTTTCCTGCAGTCGGATCGCACAGCTGCAGATAAAACACAGATATACCTGGTTTCAGAGACAGAGAACATAGATCAAAAGCATGTTCTGTTTAGAGAAGACAAGCATGCCAGCTTTATTCCACGCTGCCAGTTTTCACTATGGCAGAGAACACTTGAAAGGACCAAAACAGGGCTGGGAGCCTTGAGATGATAGCATCTCAACCCCCACCGCTGATAAACAAATCGTTTTAAATGGTATTTTTGGAAGAAGTATTAATTTTGATCACTTGTGCTCTCACAGCTCAAGAGCAGCCGGTCATTGATAGATGGAGTCTCATTTCCGGCGATGGCAGGAGCTGCAGAGCACTAATACCACGACAGTACTTCAATGGGGTGAATCAATGGGAGACAATTCCATGCTCTGCCTGGCTGACAGCATCAGCGTTTATCTCACTGCTTTGTTGACTCTTTGATCGCCTAACCATCTCCATAAAACAATCATAGACCTTCATTAAATTGTTTATGCTCACCAATAGCTAAACACTTCAGGTTTTCTAAGAGGAAAAAAAAGAAAGAAAGCTGTAATTGCCTTTGCTCCATTGACTTTCATGGTTATTCACTACAGCAAATAAGGCAGAAATCCTTGCCTTTTCTAGGAAATGGCCATGCATGTAGAAATTACAGAGAACCAGCGGTCTGGATACCAACCAAGGATATAAACAGCCTGCTCTGCTAGTTCTGAGTAGTTGATCTTAGTGTACCTACTTTGTGCTTGATGGTACCAGCATGCTCCT
Source organism: Neoniphon sammara (assembly GCA_900302535.1). Classification (NCBI taxonomy): domain Eukaryota; kingdom Metazoa; phylum Chordata; class Actinopteri; order Holocentriformes; family Holocentridae; genus Neoniphon; species Neoniphon sammara. The sequence continues at coordinate 6,380 of OMKZ01020999.1, read as the reverse complement.
GTCTTTTTGCTCTCTGCTTTGTCTCATCTCATTGCATATTCATTGTCTGTCCCAAAATGAATACGCTGTTCCATGTCACATTATTTGAAACACGGTTACATGCCCTGTTTCACCGATGTCATAACATTCTATTATTAATGAAATTATTCTGAATGAATTGCTACTTTTATTTGGTCAGCAAGAGGGGGAGGGGGGGGTCAAGAAATTGAGTAGGTGAAGGATGAGTTCCCTATTGACAGCACTATCTTGTGGCCAATAATAATAAATAAAGTGTAATTATAATAAAAGGATGTTAGTCTGAATATGTGAAATATTAGGATTGCTGTTCAAACTCTGAGCTCTGTATCTGCCTTTTCTAAATTGTTTTATTATGAGGTTGAAAAATCCCTCTGAAATATGTCTCCTTCCTTCATGTAAATCTCACATGACCAAAAATGGATTCAATGGGTGATTAATAAGGAATTACAATTTTCAACAATACTGCCTTGGTCAATAAATTGTATAAAACAGGAGGTAATTGAAATGAATGTGTGTGTATTTTCTTTCTTTTCTTTTGTGTCAGTGTGTGTATGTCTGTGCATGTGTTTGTACCTCTGTCTATCAGTGTATAGCAGTGTTGTATCCTAGCATAATGTCATGTGTAGACTGTGCATGTGGCTCCAGTTAACGTGAATGTGAGCCTCTCCAGAACATCTGTCAAAGATTAGCAGTAAAGTGAAATAGGCAGTTCCTGTTCATATGTTCCAAAATAATCTGGCAGTAATTTTCCCAGTGAAGGATGAAAAGGGGGAGGGTTTATAGGTCAGAAACGCTACACAAACCCAGCTCTGTCTAGGCATGTGTCTTGTGTTTTACGAGATGCAAGTGACAAAATGGCCTTTACACAATAATGCTCGGGTAGTTTCGAAATTATGGGCGTGGCAGAGGCACAGCACGCAGAGGAAAAACAGATTGCTCAACGAAACATTGTTTAAAAAACAGGAGATGAATGCTGAAATGAGACATTTTCGTTTCACAAGTGCAGCCTTTGTTTTCGCCTTGGATTTCAATGGCTGCTATAAAAAGGCAGGATGCTGAAACACTCCTCCTATAAGGATGAAAGCACGTACTGTACAAAACAGGTACACTTCCACCTAGAATCACTCTTGTTCCGAGCGTGGCATGCGACAGAACGGAGAGACCTTCTGCCTAAAAGCACCACAATCAATGAAACATGAAGAATCCCAGCGGTACAAAAAGGGACGGGTTGTTATTCAGGGAAGCACACTGTCATTCAAAGGCCATTTGCATCAGGGGAAAAGCGCTTGAGAGGCAAATCACTGTATGTTAACGATATGGGTCAATTGTTTTGAGGATGGCCGGACCTCAGTGCTCATCTGCAGGCCTACTCAGTCACCCCTGACAGAGGTTTTTACATTCCCGAGTGCTGCGCCCTTGCTAAGCCAGTCAGATTTGCCACTTCTGCATGGAGTAATACAATCCTTTCTTGATGGAAATCTGTTTACACTTTGGACTGCGTGTCAAATCGCCAGCATTATGGGTGGAAGGGAAGTGATTTAACTATCTCATGGCACAATGCAGCGACACACTGATAGCAACTCACCGCCCTCTCCTCAACAGCTGCGGCCATGCTGCATGTCATGCTCCTTGAATGCAGTATCTATTAGATATTGATCCCTGAGTGTATATATGTAGATTGATGCTTTGCACCATCCTTTCGCTCTTTGCCGTGTGTCAGAATGTGCTGAAACTGTGAAACTGTCGGCATGACTCTGCACCAAGGTCAGCAGCAGAAATTCCTCTATATTTATTGTACTTGCCAGTTAAAGTGATAGTCAAAGTGGAAGTTATTTGAAGAGTTATGTTTGTGACTCACAAGGTTATTCAAAAGTAGTGGAGGCCACTCCAAATGTTAACTCAAACTTAATGTGACTGATGGCAAATGCGTCAAATTCTTTACAATTTTGGGTCCTGAAAATAGATCCGCTGAATTCATCACACGCTGTAAATAACAAGACATTTTCCAAGAAGATGCATACATTGGGGATGCCACATAATAACCCTGAGAAACAATTTGAGTCAAAGGGAGATCAAAGCAGAATCTCAACGTATGGTAACTAGACGTCAAATATCAAAATGTCTGTGGGTTTGTGGGAATGTCAGAAGTCTGTGGCTTTGGTGTGTGTGGGAGTGTGATTCAGGGGCAAACACATCAAGATGTCACTTCATAACCTCTGGCTCAGGAGGCTCCTGTCATCTTCACATTTCAGAGATCCTCTGCCTACCCCGGCAGACATGCTAAATATAGAATGGGGACAGAATTTCTGTTTAGAGCCACTGCTCTCCTTATCTCCATCTAACGCTAACACGCGTGCATATGCACTGGCACACACTCACAGTCATACTCACGGACAGATACAAGCTTACACACACACACACACACGCTAAGGCTGCAACTCCACCATCTTCGTCACTGACATTGTGATGTCTTGAAGAATGATGGCAAAACAAACATACGAGCCCAAGCATCTCCAACTCAAATTAAAGTGAGGGTGTGGTGGTTGGGAGCTCACATACAGCGGCTGCTCATTCTTTCCCATTACATTTCTGTCAAGTGACTTACAGTATGTTATTACTTCCTGGACAGCCATTTTCAAATTCGCCCATTCAAAATCATTTAATACTGGCACAAGGACAGCCAGGCCATCCATCACTAGGCTCCTTTACTTAGGTGAACCTACCGCTGCACCAGGCCGTTATTAAGTCACTATTTGACCTTGTTCTGGTTCTTACTTTGTATAGGCAGAGTTAGAATGGGAGTTAGGGAACTCTCTGTGGCAATTAATTGTGGTACTTATCTGTAATGTGTACAGGGGATATTACATCTCCAACAGATATTAAATTAAGGATGTCTCAGGACTTGCAAGGCCAAAGCCAAATAAAAAGGAAATGAGCCCCTATTAATGACTATTGATTCTTTTATAATAAAACAGCCACGTCCTCCCTTTACTTGGCCTCAGTGTTGATCTTGAATTAATACAGACTATAACTTTAGGGAAAATGTCCTTCAGTCTGGCACAGCAGAGCAGCTCAGCCCAGATATATCCCCCTTGGTCAGGGAAAATTCTCTTTTGGCTGACTAGTAGGAGTTTTGTTCCCGCATGAGAGACACATGACCCAGGTAGCGAGCATAGTGGACACTCAGCTGAACTACATGATTTTCAGCAGTCTGATATGAACTGTTTTATGCATTCACATCTTGTAAGATAAAAGGTGAGGAGCAAATATTGATAACAACAACAATTAAAGCTATTTAGAGTTAAAATACTAATACTGTGGATGTAGGTTGCTAGTTCATTTGAGACAAATGTGCCGTTATCATTAGTGGATGAACTAGAGAATCACCTTTCATCAACCAATTGCTATCTTAACTAATCTAAGGAACTATTTTGGTAAAATGTTTTTACAGTTGTCATAATTCTTGTCATCATCATCATCATCATCATCATCATCATCATCAGTAAGGCACTTGTAAGATATCTGTAAGATATTTGTATGATTTTCATGTTTGGCTTGAACGACATCTCCATCAAGCACAACAGGGCTGATGGACTAAACAGAAACATGTTGGGAGTGTGGAGCGCCTGCTGCCAAGTCAGCTCCCTCAGCATGGGATCAGTGACTATCACTCATTCAACACATGCATTTACTGGTAGACAAAACTACATTACCGAGGCCGCATGCACACAATTCCATTTATTATGAAAGGAATTGAATATGGGGAGCTTAAGTTTCCAAACTCTTTTGGCATTTGCAAATTTGTAACTTGCTATGTTGCAACAAAATAAGCACATAACCTTGTCCATATGCATCAACTATCATTTGACTCAGATCCGCAAGAATGAAAACTAAAACACAATGGATGTAGCCTCTCGCCTTCACGCAAAGCTGTGGCGCCCTGAATCACATGCACTGCACCGCATCCGACTTTTGGAACCAAAACAAGAGCAGACAAAACCTGCAGGTCTTGGATCCTTATATTACACTTCTGACTGGCCACACTCACCATACTCTAACTCGGGGGTTTCCAAACATTTTCATGCCAAGGACCCCTGAAAAGAGAAGCTCTACACTATAGAGCACTCTTTTGATAGAGGTTTGGCCCTGCTAACCCCAACTAGAAAATATAGGCTTTTATTTCCTGTATCGATACTGCAGGTAAGGAGGGGGCATTTTTTTTTACACAATCTCTCATAGGACTAACTTCCAGTCAATGAAACAGCAGAAATTAAACAATCCCCAGTTTTGCTTTGGAGCACTGCAACCCCCTCCAGGGCCTCTGGGGGAGCATGAAATCCGGCTTGGGAACCGCTGCTCTAAGTGACCTGGGTGCACTTAGCATGAACATGAGAGGGCCAGCATCTCCTGGCCAGTCCCATATCAGGCCACCAGCCAGGCCGATCCCCTACTACTTGGCATCTATTAAAGATAATCTAGTTCTCAGCTCCAGGCCTCCTGTCAGTGTCAGAACAAATTACAGGCTTGCACTTGGGTATCATGCATGGTTTATGTAGTCATGTAGTAGTCTTGTCTATCATTGTTGTTGTTATTATTATTATTATTATTATTATTATTATTATTATTATTATTATTTTATGAACATTAATATTAGTAGTAGTAGTATTAGCATTATTATGACTATTGTTGTTGATATAGAATAGAGAGCTGTGCTTTTGAAAATTCAAGTGAGGTGGTGGCAATAGACTACTAGACCCATAGAACAGAATAGAATAGACCCCTTTCCAATTAACCATTTCCAGTTCCATTTTAGAGAGTCAAATTACATAGTTCAGCCTTAAAAACCTGCACATTTTATGTTTCATCCTCAAAAAGACTGACAGAACATTTACAATTGGGCCAAACAGGATACAACAGCTCAAGACAAATATTTAATTTATTATGAGGCATGTGGTCTTGGTGATTTTAAGTATGATATGTTCAAATGTGTTTTGCCACATACTGAATAATTCGTTGGTTTCTACAAAAAGTAGCAAAAAGCATTTGCAAGCCCATCTGCAAATCACAGGCCTGTCTTTCCAGAATCTATGTTAATACATACAAAATTTACAGGGCCACACATACACAAAAAAAATCTGGATAGTGGCTTTAAAAGGGAGGGGTCTTTCCTTGATCAAGTGAACTTTTATCCTCCAGAATCTTTGCCCCCTTTTTAGGGCTCCTGCAATTAGACCATGGCTTGAAATAAAGGCTGGCTTGTGCCTATTTAATATTCAGATACGCCTAAATTTTGAATATCAATTTCTTAATTTATGCACATAATGAAGAGGAAAAGTCTACGGATCACTAACACGCCAGGGAACACGAAATTCTGACATCATTCTGAATCAAATTACAGGCTGGAAACCTTTGCCACATGTGTTGGTATAATAACACGAAATAAATTGCTCTGAATGAAAAAAAAAATCACAATAAAAATGACTACGACAGACAGATATAGATCGTTACCTTCAGTCTCAGCAACAACTGACACATGAGCCATTCAAGAAATAACATTTTTAAACGAATGAGAAGTGACTTACCCAGAAACAAAGAGCGAAATATTGCAGACATCACGGCTGGAAATCCCATATGCAACGGAGCTGGAAACAATGCGCTCAGACTACCTTCACATTCATTCGGCTGACCCAAGTGCAGTCACAATGAAGCGGCACCATCAGCGATTGAGGAGGGAAATAAGAGAGAAATAAATCTTCATTGAGCACAAGTCCAAGGACATCATATGTTCTAGACGCCCGACATATCTACGCCTCCCGAGAAGAAACGTGGCTCTTTCCCTTCATCGTCATTTTCACCGTACTTGGCGTCAAATCAAAGTTCCCCTGGCTGTCTGGCTCTGGCGTGGGACGTGTTGTCTCAGGGTCCCCTCTGTCTCCTCCTCAGCAGTCTCTCCTCCTTTCCTCCTCCGCGCTGCACAAAATGCGAGAGAGGAGGAGGAGGAGGAGGGCGAAGAGGTGGATGGTGAGGGATGCTGAAGGATGGAGACCTCTAGAGTCTGAAGTTCTCTTGCACAGCCCGAGCATCCTGCAACACCGGGAGAAAGAAAGAAAGAAAGAAAGAAAGAAAGAAAGAAAGAAAGAAAGAAAGAAAGAGAGGGGTTTGTTGGACGGATGGGAGTGCGCCTGCAAAGTGTTGCACGCAGCAGTCAAGCCATTTTGTGGCATTTCATTTCAATAGCTTACGTTACCCGTTATGAAAAAATCATTACAATATTCCTGTAATAGTCCCACTGTTGGTGAGATTTTATTATGCCTGTTATTCAATGGTGAGATTATAGTAATGAGTTTAAGAGCTTATTATGT
>OMKZ01020993.1:0-12768 GCA_900302535.1 Neoniphon sammara | reverse complement strand
AACTTTTTGATATCGTTTCAACTTTTTGATATAGTTATTTTTTCCACAATATTTTTACTCATGACAACATGTTCTAAAAAGTTCAAGCCCAGCCCTATTTGAACTATAACTACTCTTTCATACTTTCAGCTAGAAACTTCATTCAACCTTTAAATGGGTCAGCACAAGTGGTACTTTAAATGTTGTCAACAACTTTTTGACATCTTTCATAGTTTTTGAGATATCACAATTTAAGTTTTATGCTGTTTCTTGACTGTTTCAGATTTTTATAATGGGTGTGTATTGCATGGAATGTTCACAGCTAGAGTGTGTCACATGACCTACGCTCTAGCTCCGCCATCCCTGAAAATTTTCACCAAAAACTCTTTCAACCTCTTGTATTTCCCCCAGTTTCCAATCTTCATGGACCATTTCTAGATAAAAAAAAAAAAAAACTTAGAGAAATGTGTCTTCTATCACAGAGTGTTGCTCTCATTGTGATATGACTTGCGGTTTTGGAATCAATCACCTCTGTCTGCAGACAGTGCTGACCACAGCTCCCCATAGACTGCCATGTTAAACTGAGCTCTGAAGTCCTCGTGGAAAACAGAGATGATGGGAGTTTTTAAATTGCAATTTCACAAAAACCATACTAAATATCAATATACAGATTTCACCCAAACAACTCTGAAGTCTTGTGACCCTTTTACAGTTTCAACCATGTTTCTACATTAAAGTATGACGAGGTAACGTGGCTCCAAAAAGGGTGGGTTTGATCATTTTTGTGACAAGTTTTGACTTATACGCTGTTATCTGCGTGGACATGGACATGCCTGGGGGGCTTCCCGTTCACTTATTTTATGCCTCTTCCTGTCCTCGCAGAATATAGTAAAATATAAATTACTACTACTACTTTATCTGGCATTTGGACTTATAGCAGGATCACTTCATAAATGTGCAGCCATATTAGCACTAGATCATTAAACTCTTATATTAATTAGCTTTTAACTTAAATTTTCAGCAGCTTGCCCACGCATTTTCTTCAGAAAATGCACTTTTTCTAGTTTCACATGATATAACTAAACCTTCAACCATTTATTTGACATGCGGCTAACTAGCTAAAAGCTAATTTCCTAGATCAACAGATGTAATGTTATTGTTGGCCAACAAGAATTGTGTTGGCCTCTGGGATATTAACATCACAGTTAACACAAAGACTTTTTCAAATTTAGAGCCCTGTTTTTGGTAGTAATCGGTACCAGCAAGATTTAGTCGGTGGCTCTAATGTCTCAAAATTCAGAACCTGTCCCTACTTGCAACCTGCGTGGATGTGATGATACATGATATGTACTAGATATTGGGTAGGCAATCCTAACCTCAGTGTAGCCTTAAACTATGTAATTTGATAAATTACCAATAAATCACCATCTTTTGGATTGGACTGGATTGAGATTTGGATTAGATTGAGAGACCACTGGGGTGGAACATCAGAAAAAAAGTTTCAGTAAGCAGTGGCAACTCATCAGAGGAGGCAAGGGAGGCTATATGCCTCTTCTGAAATGAGGATAAAAAAGAAAAAGTATTACATGTGATAACAATAAAACACCATTTAGTTTGAAATTCTCTGAATTTATTCAATAAAAATATAATGCAGTTTCATTCCCAATCCTGTCAGGTAGCATAACCAGCCATCAAGGGAAGCCATCATTTTGGAAAAATGCATTGCAGCATTTTGGAAATTAAAATTTGAACATCAGCCACAAATAAAAAAGTAACAAAAGATCAACACCTAAACTGAACATTATTCAGAAGACTGCAGGTGCAAAATCACGCTAGTTCAAGGTGGATAAGTACCCGCGACTGGAATAGCTAGCAGGCTCCGGAGTACAGGGAAAACTATTTTGTTGGCCATGCATTTTGTTTGACGAGACAACCTCGTCTTCGAGTAATAACCCTTGAATTACAAACAGATTAGATGACATGACGAATTTGTCGAGAGCAATGTAAAGTCACGGTAAATTGGAAAACCATATAAATGTTAGTAAGCTAAAACTGTTTGGGCATATGAGAGTTGATGAAACCCTTATTTAGCCAGGTAGCTACCATTGCGACCCAGTTACTGCATTTACATGCACTTAAGAAATCGGGTTACTCACCTCAGAAAGTGGTTCCCCAATTTTTCAACTGCCATGTAAACAAGAATGCCGATTTTGGAAATCGGGGTAAGGGATTAAGAGAAATTGGTGTATGCTAGCTGGATTTCTCCTGGAGTAACCTGATTTCTCGGCCATGTAAACCCATTCCCCAATTTTCAACTGGCTTTTTACAAGTGCGCATGTGTAAAAGAACAGAACAGATAAGGGAACTGACCTGTAAATACAATAAATACACACTGTAAAACGCTGTTCTACATGCTCGTTGAAGAATCCTGAACAATTTTATGATAAGGAAACTGACCTGTAAATACAATAAATACACACTGTAAAACGCTGTTCTACATGCTCGTTGAAGAATCCTGAACAATTTTATGTCAATGTTATCTCCGATGAAAACGAGGTTTTTCCCAAGTTTAGCGAAAACCCCCGTTTGCATCGGGGCTAATGTTGAATGACTTGTATTCCCTCCTTAGTAACTAGCGCTCAATGAGTAGCTACTGCCGCCCTATAAACTGCAGTGACAGGCTGGAGGAGGTCATGGTGGGGGAGAAAGCCAATTACTGAGGAGTGCATGTATACGGGATTTTCAGTAATTGGCGTACAGTAGCATAACCCGGTTTCTCTCAGTAATCAGGTTTCTTGAGTGCATGTAAACATAGTCAATCACATAATGCACAAGCGTCAAAAAAATTGAGATTTTGCACAAAAATGATCATTGCCATCCTGTGTCTTAGACAACAAGAACAGCCTTTTCATGGACATGACTGGTCTGATGCCAGGCATAACACAGGGAATTTTGTTGAATTTGTTGTCTGAAAGGACCCAGTACTTTCAGAGCATCTGAAAACTGACACAGTCTTTCTACAAGTAATTGGTGAGTCAGAATGTTTTTTTTCCCCTCCATCATGTGGGCTCGCCATAGACCAATGCATTACTTTTAGTCTTCTTATATGCTCAGATTATAATGCTTGATTTTATGCGTAATCTTGTGTTTGTTATTTTGGCTGTTTGCCTGTAATTGAATTGGTATCTTTGGTGCAGAGTCCAGATGATATTTGTCTCGAGTCTTTTGGGTGGAACATAAGTTTTTGTGCCTTGCTCTGGGGCAGCTGTGGTGCCTTGCTCTACTGCACCATTGGCAGACTCTTCAGACAGACTGCATATATGTATACAAAACCAGTTCCGTTCATTAATTCTCCATTCAGTTTACAATGGCAGATCAATACTGCAGTGCTTCTAAAGCTGCATTAATCTCCACCTGTGTTTCTTTGTACACATCTGAATATAAAGCAGCTCTAACACAAACACACAATCCTGGGAGGCCAGCCCATACTTATTTTACATTCCAATTACAGCATTGGTTTAGCACCACCACCTTTCCTTGCAGGGGGCGCCACCACTGATAAATTGCCACCTTGCTTCTCTGGATATGCCAATTAGCCCCGTTTGCACCCACAGGCTTCCCACACCTGCACACACACACACACACACACACACACACACACACACACACACAAATTTATCACAATCACTACACTCTGGCTTTTATAGACTAATGGGTGTGATTATAGTAAAATATGACAAAAAGGTTATCTGCGGGTTTCAGAAAGCCAAATTTATGACCTTTTTGATGTGGAATATTTAAAATCAGTTTGACAACCACAATAAAGAAACAATGCTGTCACCACCATATTTCTGACTCAATGTAGTGAAAGTTGAGAAACTATAAATGGATGCATATTGTACTATTAATCCAGTTCTGTATTAATCTAGAAGGGGCCACACAACACTAAGAAATCTGCCATTGCATATTGCAAAAGAAATAAAGGATTCAATTAATTAGATTTAAGACATTTTGATATTTTCCATTTAAAAAAGGATCTGCAGATATACTAAATCTGTATGAGCTTCAATGTGGCAAGTGGCAAAAATACTGGCAAGATACAAACTAGAAACAAAAAGGTTACTGAAGCAATCACTGAGAAAAAAATAATTTCTAATAGAAAATGTATTATTCTGTCTTTTTGTGTTGTTTTTATTGTTTTTATTATTTTATTTGTGTTTTGTTTTTGGGTTTTGTTTTTTTTTTTGCTTATTTCATTTAACATAATGTCATGATTCTGGTTTTTGGACTCTTGTTCTGGCTCCTTGTGTTTTGGTTTTCTGTTTCTGTTCTCTGTGTCCCCCCTGTTTCCCTGTAGCCCTTTCCAGTCTATGTTCCCCTGCACACCTGCCTTGCATCAGTCTCATCAGCCTGACCCTTGTGTTCTTGCCTTCCACACCCCTTGCTGTCTCAGTTGTTAACCAATCCCAGTGTTTCCCTCCTTTTCCCAGTGCCCTCCCACTCCAGGTGTGTCTTGTTTGTTTAATTACCCTGCCTGAAGTTCAGGGTTCCTGTCTGCCTGACGGTTGCTGTCCCCGTCTGCCTGTGCGTCTGGTTCCTGTGAGGTCCTGCCTTTGCCGCCGGTCTCTTGAGCTGCACCAGCGCTCTGGCTGCCTGCCCGAGCACCATCTCCCTGGTGACCAGCACTCTGGCCACCTGCCTGAGTGGCATCTACGTGGTTCCCAGCACTCTGGCTATCCACCCGAGCGCTGTCTTCCTGGTTCACAGTGCTCTGGTCACCCACCCAATCACTGCCTCTCTGGTTCCCAGTGGTCTGGTCGCCCAGGCTGTCCACCCGAGCACTGCCCTCCTGGTTTCCTGTTCTCCAGCCGTCCACTGGAGCACCGCCTCCCTGGTTTCCTGTGCTCAGGTTGTCCACTTGAGCTCTGTCTTGGCTCCCAGTTTTCAGTTTTGTCCTCCTCCTACCCCGTCTTGTGACGACCATCCATCCTGTGTCCAATGAGGGGATTTTAGGGACGTCTGGAGCTGTCCCTTGAGGGGGGGTACTGTCATGATTCTGGTTTTTGGATTCTTGTATTCTGACTCCTTGTGTTTCTGTTCCTGTTCTGTGTCCTTCCTCTTTCCCTGTAGCCCTTCCCAGCCTGTGTTCCCCTGCATACTTACCTAGTATCAGTCTCGTCAGCCCAGCCCTTGTGTTCTTGCCTTCCACACCCCTCGTTGTCTCAGTTGTTAACCAATCCCAGTGTTTCCCTCCTTTTCCCAGTGCCCTCCCACTCCAGGTGTGTCTTGGTTCTGCAATTAGTTCCTAGTGTATATGTACATGTTGTTTCCCTTTGTTCTCTGTGAGTTTGTTTGTCTAGCTTCCCAGTGTTGCTGTCAATGAATCCTGTGACTGCTCCCTGTGTTTTTGCTCCTTGTGTTTTTTTCCTCCTCGTGTTCTGCCTGCTCCTTGTTTCTGCCTGAGTCCAGGATTAAATTATTTTTCTTCAGTTCCTGTGCCTTTGTTGCTCTTGCATTTGGGTCCACCTCCTTGCTAAACTGTGACACATAATGGATAATTGCTACTTTTAATTTTGTCCAATTTTAAATGTGCTACATGTATCATTTTGTTTGTCAAAATTAGACCCACATTTCCCATAAACCCTAATACTACGTGTCCCATGTCCCCTTTCCTGCTGTGCCAATATGCACTCAGACCAGGTACATCAGGGTGACACCATGAAGAAAAAGTGGAACTGTAATTCAGTTGTGTATTACTTCAAAGTTAAAACAGTTTGTTTTGTGCTGTAAAGAAACCTGCCTGTGTTGTAAAGCAATCCAGCAGATTTCCCTCCAAATCTGAGCCCATGCAACACAATGCATAACGCAGTCTATAACCTGGCAGAAGCTGACAATCTTCTTAGTGATGATTCTTTACAGTAATGATACTAATGTCTCTAATGATTTATTGATTTTAGAATTCTTCGTGAAGCACCTTTAATTAATAAAGTAAAATACTTGGAAAATGAAACAAAAACAGAGGTCTATGTGCCAGTTAAGGTCATCATTTGAACTGTTGACAATATTTTGGGGGGTTTCAAACTGAGAAGTTTGTGGAGCCCTGCTCTAATACATCCCTCTACTGTAAAAATATATACTGTTATGGCCTTCTCCTGCCTTAATGCTCCACTGAACGCTTCAGGAAATCCCTTTGCCATACAAGACAGACTCAATCTGAGCTTTGGCTCACTCCACACTGACTTTTCTCAGTCTTCCATGGAGCTGTTATTGTGTTTATTCTGTATTCCACTGAAGTTCTCATGTCTGCTGGAGGCAAAAAAAAATTAATCATTACCACCAATACCACCTACAGCTAGAATTTTAAACACACCATTTTTTCTGATTTTCTCACCAACTTTTCAGTGCTGTGACAGTCTCCAGATACTTATTATCATGACTGCTGATATTCAACAGATCTGTCACTTTGCCTTTAAATCTAAATTGAATCTCCCACCAGCCAGCTATAATAACCTGTTCTCCAAATAATCACACTCACTGTTACAGAACAACTCAAGGACAATTTTCTGTTATTGAGGCTCTGTGGTACAGAAAAGCCTGACATTCTACATGAAAGCAATACACATTCAACTCAGCTGCTTAAAAAGTTGATGTGGGGGATGCTTTTTCAGTTTTATCTCACTTTTCTACCCATTTTGCATACTTCTTAATGATTATTATTTCATTATGGTAGTACATCTAAAAATCTACCTTCTAGTTGGTAAGCTCACAAATATTACATGCCTCTGACTCCTTGTCTCTCTTTACCCCTAGGCCATGTTTCCTCACAAACCCTGCAAACCTTTTTCATTCTCTGCTGCAGTCATTGTAACTGTTCTTTACTGTACCACTAAGTTTAACATAACCTCCTGAGCTCTTGAAGCAGCTGATAATGTAATAACAGATCATCTAAATAATATTTTCATTGATATTGTATTGTTTACTGATCTTGTAATGCATTTTTGTATTAACCAGTATTAATTGCATTGTGAGGGATGTAGCATCTTTTAAACTGTTACAATATCAGTTTGAGAATGTTTATAGTATATTCTCTGGGACTTAAGTATATTAACAGGTTTTATTGCATTTCCAACCCATTTAGGAGGACATTTCATTGCATTTTAATGTACTACCACCATTGCTCTTATGTACAATTCCCTGACCTTTCCATGTCTTTCCATAACTAAATCGGAGCATTTCCATAACCTAAAAATGTTCCTCCTTCCTTGTTTGTTAAACTGCATTTTCAGTAAGTGCTATAGAAAATATAGAATGTATAAAAGTTTATCAATTATTAAAATGCAATGAATTTATGAAACAAGATGAAAAATCTATGCAAATGATAAATGAAATGAAAATGTATCCCTAAAAACCACCCATTTGTAGAATTTTGTGATTGTCCTGACATCTGCTGACAATTAATCAAATTTCCTGAGTTTGTCTAGAATACACCACCCTGAATTCCATAATATCCAGGTAATTCCGTGACCAGTGGGAACCCGTTTACATTATCTGGCAGCTAGAAAACCCAGCAGAACATGCAAACTCCACAAAGAAAGCATCGGTGATTGAAGCCACAGCCCTCTGACTGTTGGGACATAATGCTGAGCACAAAGACATTGTGACACCCCTCTATTGTTGCAGTAAATGACAATACAACAGACAGAAAAGGAGTTCAGGCCTGTGTGTCAACAAATCCCAACACAGACTCCATCTATCGACACAATCCTGAGATAATCTGCTTTTTAGTGAAGGGAAGTTGTTGGCATTGTGGCTGAGTTGTACAAAGCACTAGATTTCTGTGGCAGCAGCATGGCAGCCTAAAGCAGCTACAGAGGCCATCCTCTCACTAGAAAGTCTCAGGTCTGATCCCGGCAAGCGCCATGTGTCCTTGAGCAAGACAAAGAACCCCATACCTGCTCTCTCACTGTAAATAAGAGTGTCAGTTAATGCTTACATGGGAAATGGAAATAAGCGGCAAACATATGCAAACTGAAACTGTGCTGCTGCTGACACACACACACACACACACACACACACACACACAAACACTGATAAAGCTTATTGGTAGGCAACAGGCTGTGCAGTGCCACTTTGTTTCCATAACAGCTGTCATTAGTGACATAGCTCAGCACCATGGCCAGCGACATAAAGCTGAACCCTGCTGCTCCAGAGTTCGCATGAAAATCAGCTTCGGCAGAGATTATATCACATGTATATCCACCTGAATATTTAATATAGCAATCAAACTAATCTTGTCATCCACTTACAAGTCAGAAATTCTCAGCTGATAGGTCACACGCTGCACTTTCCAGTGGTCCAGATAAAAAAAAAAAAAATAGACAACTGCAAGATTTTTTTCCAATATAAAATATAAAATACAGTTTCCCAACAAGCAAATTTGGCAAGTTTGGCTAATACACAAATGTTTTGCTGAATTTAAGGTCATGTCTGAAAAGTAAAAACCAAAGTGTACTTTGAGGATTATAAACATGTTAAAAGTATTGTTGTGTAGAGTTCACCGTGTAAACCACCATGTTAAATTGACATCAGGTAACTGCATCAGGAACTGACAAATATAGGTTTCTTCTTGGAATTCCAACTTGAAGGACTGCATGTTTCCTAAAACAAAGCTAAGATTTCCAATTCCAAAGATCTAGGGAATGCAGCAAAATAATACCACCCAGGGCAGTCAGTCCACACTAGACCAAGTAAAGCTACCAGCAAAACAATGAGCATCCTGTTTGTTATTCATATTAGAGGATGTTAGCCTTAAGATGTTCACCAACATTTAAACACCTCCACTTCCATTTATCACTACATCACTGCCTACATCTCATAATGTATCATACTGACCAAATAATGTCTTGTCAGTCATTGTTCCACTCTGCTCCCAGACATGTAGTGGATGTAAATGGGTTTGGAAGTTTTGCTGGCATCAGTCCCGTTAGTTGCTGTGACTTATAGCTTAGTGTTTAGTGCATTGATGACAGAAGACAGTGTTAGATAAATGGATCACACTGCAGCACTATGGAGAGAGCAACAGAAACGGCCACACTTACTGTACTTTTGAGCTTCTAGCCTCAGGATGACACACAAAGATACAGTCTGCGCGTTTGCGCGCGCGTGGCTACGCGTCGAAAATGAGTTTGCGTGCGTGGATGATGAGTGCACGTGCAAGCGCACGGATACCCACGAGCAATAGCTATAAGGCAGGCTACCAACCTCTAAGCTCTACTGTATTACTGAGAAGTGAGTTGAATTAAAATCCCCCTAAATGCGTTATAAAACTATAAAACGTGGCAGCCTGACACTGCCCTATCAATAGCGAGCAAATAGTGCAGCAATACAAAATATAAAATAACTGTGTTAAATCAACTGTGAATTAAAAACGCTCTGTTCAGTTATTGTGCTTCTGAAGTCAATTTGGTTGTTAAAAAAATTAAATCAAATCCACTGACATCTCGTTCAAATAAATACTGTTAAAAGCATGACAGAATCAAAGTTAAAATCAACTGAGGTTTCAGTTATTGTATTATATAGTAATCAGATACTGTATTGCTACCGAGGAGTCATACTCACACATACTAGACGCCCGCTCTATTGCCTTGTTCCCATCGACTAACGTTACCACTCGTAGGGAAGGAAATTAACCGCCAATGTCGGCAGCAGTGTGTGGAAAAGTGCTTTATGCAGACAATTAGTCCAGAAAGCGTTCAACTGAGATTATAACACGCCTATTTCGTGGCCCAGATTAAATCCTGTCAGCACATTAACGGGTGCAGGGTTGTTTCGAGAAGCACGGCACACACACACACACACACACACACACACATACACGCACACACGCACACAAACACACACACCAACGACGTTACACGGCGTAGCACCCTCCTTCCTTCGCCTCCCTCTTCTCGCTCGCAACACAACACTCCCTCACTCTCTGGTGACGTCACTGGGAGATGCAGTTTTATGCTGCATTCAGGTCCTATGGGAAGGATACGAGCTAACTACTTTTAAGTTTCTTTCACCTTAGCATTCAGCTGGTAAATACTACCAGAAAATACTGTTCACTCATCTTTCAGATTATAAATACCATTTGAAAATACTGCTCTCCTCAGTTTCAGCTTTGAATGCCTACTAGAAAATACTGCAGCTCCGCTCTCATTTGGAAACCAATTTCAATAACTGGCTGAACTCTGAACAATGCTACCAGCAAGGTAAAGAGGGCTTTCAGGTGTGCAAAGCGCATGCACATACACACACACACACACACACACACACACACACACACACACACACACACACACACACGTGTACCAGAGCCGCCAACATGGGAACACCAGGTCAGTTGTCCCCGGCCCCTGCTTGTTATTTTTTATCTTCCTAATTTTCCTTGACATAGGGGTCGAAAACATTACTTTCCCTCCCTATATTGCAAAAAATGGTTTGGTCTGTCATACTAGGTCAAAATATTACATCTACATCTATATTACATCCCACCTCCTCCTCCAGTAAACTTTCAAAATGGCCAATTGTCTCATCTTGTCCTGGGCATGAGCAAGGCACATGGCAAGCCTGACGTGTACACACACAAATGCACTCCCAAACAGTTTGAGAAAGAGTCACTATAGGAGGGTTATAATGGTATTGCGCAATCGCCTCATGCGCCATGTTGGTTCATTGTCAGTGGGGACAGAGCACTCAGAGTACTTGAAACAGCTACTGCTAGAGGCAAAGAAACACTATAAAAAAGAAAACGGACATTGTTGGATTTTGAAAACGCACATTGTAGGCTACGTCCAGCGTGCGATCTGTTGCCGGGGATGGTGGGGATTTCCTAGCCTCTGTTTTTTACATTCTTAACTCTGGTCATTCGTTTTCATCCCCGGTTAGGGTTAGGGTTACGTACACTATGTGTTTGCCTTCGGTGTACATTTGAAGCAATAATTGCTTACATTTTGAGTGCAATATTATATGTGATTGATAAAGTGATTGTCATTTAAAAGAAGTGTACACTATTCATCCACACCTCTGTTCAAATGAACAACATGAAGCAGTATAATAATGACGTTAACTGGTGTCAAGAATGGAAAAAAAGTTTTTTTTTTCTTAATGTTTTATTTTTCACTTGGGTTATTACACTTGGGTTCATTAGTCAATACAATATTTACAAGTAGTCTCACTCTGATGTAAAGACAGACTCCGACAGGTTGACAGGCGCAGCATTTTTTTGTTGTGTAGCCTCTCTGTCTCTGGCGCTCGCTAGATAAAACTTAATCTCTCCTCTCTGGATTGCTTTTTTCTTTTAATTTTGAAAATCCTAAAGAAGCCTTTACCTCTGTCTCAAACACAGTTACTGTTAAACCCAATAACTGCATACTCAAACATGACTCAAAAGTGAGCACAGCAGCATAGCATTGACAGTTATCATGTACCAGACCAGGACACTATGAACCAACATGGCGGACCGAGGCCTTGGTTCAAGCGTGTGATGTCACGTGCAACCCTCTTATAGGTTGCCAGCCTACCTGTGTACACAGACATGGTATGCAGCAAATCAGAGCACCAACCAAGACATAAGGGTGTTTTGATAGTAGAAAACACACACAGTTTTTGCCCCAAGTTTCTTGTGACCCTACAGCAAAAATAGCACATGTATCCCATTAGGATGCCTAATAGAATACCAACAGCCCCCACATTTATAAAACTAGTTAACATAGAATAGGTATGTCATAGACAGCACTCAGTGCCAACTGATTGACAGTGTTTGGCTAATAGATTTGACCATTTGTATTCCAAAGAACCAGGGCCCTTTCTTGGCAATGTCTTATTTTGGTAAGTTATAATGTGATAGGTTGTGAACAAATGAGGCGAGGAAAAGGGCCCATTGCATGAAATTTTCACACGGCTCTTAATAGTTCTTCTGTCAGATGTGGTCAATTGCTAATAAGTAAGGCAACATTAAACTGACAGATGTTTTAATGAAGATTGGTGTTACCTCCTAACAGAAAAAGCAACATCTTCACTGACCAATTTGGATCCCAGCCAAGGAGCAAAGTTTCCAAGTTGCAAGAAGCCCCCTAGTCAAGTCATTTTCCCTCCAGATGGTATTAACCATAGACTGTATATAAAGATGGACGACGTGCCTCCACTTCCTCCCACTGTACAAAAGTGAAGCCAAAATATCCCGTTTACGAGCGCTGCCATCTTGTCCTGGTGACGTCATTTGGAGAGTCTGCGCAGTAGAGATCAGGAAGTACTGAGGTCCCGCCCATATCTCCCGACTGAATGGCGAGCACACGCCCCCTGAAGCTCTGAGCTAGCCTAGCTGCTCCAATCTTAAACCGTCACTGCCGCTGGTTGTACTACGACTGAAGGCTTGTTGATAAGGTAAATACAACAGCTAAAAGTCAAGGTTATGGACAGTTAGCATTCATGTCCTCTTGACATTCCCACATACACCTCCCTAGCAGGTCCACAGGGGCCGGCTCCGCGACAGCTACACTCAGAGCAGCTGTCAATCACAGATGTCACATCCCCTTTATATAGCATCAAATAACTAATGAAAACCAAACTTATCAGAAAAATGAACACTTGAACATACATCAGCGTGATAAGAACTACCTGAAATGACAGGAACCATCTTTGGGAAAAATTTATTTGACGTGTAGTTTGATTTTTTAGTTTGGCCCATGTCCTACCCGCTAACATGGAGGGGGCGGGGTTTATGACCTATACTGCAGCCAGCCA
>OMKZ01020988.1:32224-42566 GCA_900302535.1 Neoniphon sammara | reverse complement strand
AGAGAGGAAAATACCACCAGATGGCGGTTTAGGATTGCTGCTCTTCTCTCAAGGCGCGGTTCCGCTCGCACGGCCAATTTTCAATATTAAAATACGCACAATATTAAAACGAAAATCGATTTATTATTTCGGAAGGTGATAATCGATTCGGCGATGGTCGTTAAAGGTGAGTGTCTTGTGTTTTGGTCGTGTTTTGTGCGGTGGGAAGGGAGACGGAGCACAGATTAAAGATGGTGGACACAGACAGGGAAGACTGGTTGGTTGGGGGATGGGCGCTAGCGGCTAACGGGGGTGAATGTGCTTTCTCTCTCTTCCTCAGTTACATTATAGCTGAGCCATTAGCTATACGAGCTAGCTTCAATATTTCGGCAAGGCAACTTGCTAGAAGGGCGAGTGGTTGCTGCAGCGCTGCCCTCTTTGCCACAAATTTCCATCAGGCGCTGGAGTTTGGCTTGTCAACAAATAAAGAGCCATGCGGTGTGACGTGTTTTCTTGCTCTTTGCAAGGCAGTGAAGTGCAGGTTTCAGAGCATCACCTTCTCCTCTCATTTGCACACCCGTATTATGATTGTACAGTATTGCCCTCCTGTCGTGCCGTGCTTTCTTTGGTTATTGTCATCAACGCAAATGATAAGTGCCACGTTGTTTTTTACTTTATTGCTCTTAACCTGTGGCAGTTTTGCTAATTGCATATTCACTGATGCCCAGTATGATGTGAATCTGTTCTTCTTGGATGCTACTTTTTTTTGTATCATTTGCTTGTTTTCAAGTTTTCAGACTAGTGGTGACTTTTTACACCAGTAATAAACATGTTGCTTATTCTATGAATGGCAGCATGGTGAAGATTATTACAATCTGATCTTTGCTTGATGAACTTGTGCAAAGAGTACCAACATTATTATGGCGCTTCTTTCCCCTTCCCGCCCCCTTCTGTGCGGGAAGCAAGCAACATTGAGCGGGGAAACGTGAGTCACATTGGGGGGATGGGCTCCACAAGCCAGCCTGGGTTACTGTTCAGGCTACAGGTTTAAACAGGCTACTGGCCAACCCCCCTCTCACATACTGACTTATGATAAGTATAAGTACACACTGAGGTGTGATGGTAGTTGGGGATAGCTGATACTAGGTCAGAGTGCCTCCTGGCAGTGAGCATGAATCTCAGATTGTTGCATAACAGCTTTGTTTACAATCAGAGCCATGTGATTTTTCACCCAGCCTGCCTTGGATTGCTGTTGAGAGCGTGCTTGCCTGCCAAGTTGTCTTTGATAATCACTTAATGCCCCCAGCCCGTACTGCACAAATTACTTCTAATATATACTTCAGAACATGTTTAGAACTATATTTCAAAACACAAAATCTGATTTGTAGATGGGATACATGTGTGGATGACATTCATTCAGGATGTATTTTGGACACACTGCACTATTTTCTTCCTGTTGCGCTGTTGATAGCTTCCACCTGCAAGTGTATCAACAGTATATTTTGGCCATTCAAAATATATTTTGGATTGTGGTCAAAATATAGCTCAAATGAAGTACAGATGTGTCTTCTGACTAATTTTTGTATACTTTGAAACATCTCCCTAAACTCTGTGGCAGATGACCTTAGGAATAGGTTTGCTTTTATTGTGAGGTGTTTACCCAGGTGATCATTTGGAATTTGCAGTAACCCACATTGGACTAAGACAGTCTTACTCCAAATGAATTGACCTCATGTGAACGTCTCAACAGGCCAAGTTTGACCTGACAGGCTGCCATACATTCACTCTAAGTGAATGTGTGATATTTCTTCTAATGTTTTACAGTCAGTCAAGTGCAACAGACCAACAGCTACAGGCCCTGCTTACTATTAATGGCCATGGGTCCGGTGTACAGTATTACTTAATCTCAACTGAATAAAACTTGAGTATTCTCATTGCATTGTTGGTTGTTGCACGTTATCAGGATCCTCAACCTAGGTTTCTTTGACCTTTGACCCCATCTCATGCCTTGTGAGGAGGCATGTCAAGAAGAACTGCACATACTACCCCAGCCACTGGTGACCCTTGACCCTCCGTCATACATCTTGCAGGCTTTGATGCAGAAGCACATGACAGTCAGGAGTTATTCTTCTCTTTCAGCAAGGAACCCAAACAGGCTAAATTTGCTCTCGCTCTGGGATCAAGACACATTTGGTCACATTAGCTCAGCTGGCATAGGGCCATCCATTGGAGAAAAAACACAGTTTGTGTTTTAGTTGTCAGCTACACCTGTGTAAACTGAGGACTGTACAGTTTGGTCGTTGCACAAGAGCACTGCCTCTTACAAACTGCTGTGTGTTTTGGCCTGGACTCTGAAATCCTCTGTGCATAAAATATTGTTAAACAGTGTTATCCGTGAAAGAGAACGCCTCTCACCTTACACATTTCTGCATTGTTTTCGTTTCTGTTTTTGGAATACAGGAGTAGTTGTTCACAGATATAGACCAATATGTCCTTGGGCATTGCAAGAAAACTGTTTGAAGCTGACACTTAGTGGCATCTCTTACATCTTAAAGGTGGATAATGTGATTGAGAATGTTATTGTTTACGGGTTCAGAATAAAATTTAAGATTAACAGACATGGAAAACACTTGGTCCCTGCCTTTTCAGGGTATTAAATAATGCCACCCAGTAGAAAACAAAGTTTGGTATCAATTACAAGGTATTGATATGTAATCAGTAAGCAAAATATGACTAAACTGTCACCAGTTTCCTGTCAAGTTATGGGTATTTGTGTTGAGAAAATGAGTTTCAGTCAGCTTCTGTTCAGAAAACCAAATACCATGTCCATATGCTGCACAGCTCTCTTGAGGGACCTTAATGAAAGCAAGATGAAATGTGTCTTAGTCCATTAAAAGTCACGAAAGGCATTGAAGAGAGTATTGTTCTGTATCAAATATGAATGAACAAAACTGGATTCTCTATGATGAATTGTGCAGTGTGATAGCTACCTAGCCCGAGGCCCTCACAGCTCAACTGCAGCGTGCTTTTCGTTACGGCTGTATGCCTATAACAACATACCTCAGGAGATTATGTAATGGCTTTGACATTTGTCAGGGCCTGTTACATGGTGACCTTGATTCAATATGTTGGCTATAGCCAGAACAATATTTCCTGTCGCTATAAACGTCCAGCCTTTGGTGGCTCTCAGTGCGTTAGAAGGAATTGAGGAAAGACTGAACAGCACTGCAGTCTGCCTTCATTAGTCTGTCTGCCTGTCTATTCACGTGTCAGTGTATTTATTAATGTGTCTGTATTTATAACTATGCACACTTGAATACAGCCTACACATGAGGTCATCTTTAAACAGTGAGACAGACTGAAGAAGAGAACAGGATGTGAAACTGCCCCAACCCAAGTTATTGTTTTTTCCATAGTTAAAAGCCTATTTGTAGAAAACAACATTACATAAAGGCAGTTTCGTACACACAAACAGGCCTCAATTATGCTTTCCAAAATAGATCTTTCACCCCTGGCTGTTGTAAGGCTTCCCTGATAATTTGGCTTCTTGTGTAATTATTAGTTGTCTTGTTATCGTCAGGCCCATTGACTGTCACGTTTCCATGGAGGGCAGCTCAGCGAGAGGAATGGCGTCAGCGTTTGAATAATGGCTCGGTGGTAAATCAGTCACAGTGGTGTGTGATTGTTTCTGGCTGCAGCTGTGGCAGTCAAAGTGGCTGGACTGACGCACATAGCAGGGAAGCTAACAGTTTGTAATGGGCTGCATTAAAGGCAGTCGTAACTCTTTAACATCTTACTTAGTCTTGGAGCGCTTTGTATATTAACTTGTAGTTTTTAAATATAATGGAGAGATAACTGGTAGCTGCCAGAAATTAGATTGCTTTCAAGCTAAACTGAACTTGTTTTTTCTGTAACTGTAGGCTCAGGTGAGGTTTTTCTACTTTGTCGATTACCAAAATTCAGATTTAGCTGCATTAGAGGGCCACACACCGGCCTGTGAATCAGTGCACCTCAGGTTTCTTCACAGGCATTTTTAAAGGAACAGCTAATTAGACAAATTAAAAAGCACAGACAGTTTGTTTAGAAGGATAATTGAAAAATTCCCACCCTGATTTTGAACCTTAAGTAGCTCAGTGCTCCATTTTCTCTTTTTTTTCCCCAGCGTTTGTTGAATTGATTTGTAGGAGCTCATGCCTCTAAAATTGTAGCACTATACAGCTCCTGGATTCAGTGGATGTACTTGAGTTATACAGAACATTTTTTTCTACTTTCTCAGTAAAACGAAAAGTCTCCTGCAGCTATGCAGAGTTCATTGACCACACATAAGCCCAAGTAATCGATATAGATTCATTACACAGATGTTAGAGCGTTCGTTCTAACCTTTTCGGTGCCACATGGCACTTACACAGAAAAACTCCAAGGCAGCATTAAGTTACCATTGATTGCTTGGAAATGTCAAGCACAGTCTAGTATGATCATTTAAGGTAAGGTGGCAAAATATAAAGAGCTGCTCGTCAAGGAGCATATTGCATTGGAGTATGTGGAGGGGTTTCATGATATATACTAACATCCTCAGTAATTAAGTAATCAGACGTGATACCATTGGTATTTTTGGCTTTGAAAGGGCTGCACATTAAGAAATAAACTGTACTGTGCCCAACAAGTGAGCAGCATATGAAACAACATTGACAAGTTATCATTATTCACAGGCATCAGCCTGATCAGTTTGTTGTGCACAAGTCCAGGGCAGTAGCATATAAAGCAAAATTTAAGAAGTATTTGTTTGACACATGGTAGATTTTCTGCATTTGAGTAAAATCTCAAAGCAGTGACGCTCTCACAGAAGTACAAAGCACATTAGCAGCTGGTTACCAAAGCAAAAGTTTTCTTCCATTGACATATACATACACACATGAAAACGGAAAACATGGGGAAACAGATTACAAACTAGCTCCTACCACAAGAATTTGCATCCCAGTTGATAAGTGCTGGTAGCTGTGTTTTCTAGGAGTTATCACTGTGGCTTTGGTGCATCTTCTACCAATCACACTGCAGGGCTGAAACAGCCAGTGCTGTAAATGCAAAGTATTACTAGGTTTATAAATGGCCAGGCTGACTGAAAAGGGAAATTGCATGCTGTCAGATAGCAGTAATGCTATGTTGGTATAATGATAGGTCAAGTGGCATGGTGACAGCAGGTTTTCTTTGCAGAAAGCATGAGTGCAAAAAAAATGGCATTGAGAAGTTATTTGCTGAGAAATGCTTTTCAACTGTCAGACTGAGCCATAACGAGACTGTGTGTGTCATGTTACAGTGCATATGAGACTGTGTGTGTGTGTGTGTGTTGGTGTTGGTGGTTTGTGATCTCACCCTCCACTCCTACAAGGCTCAGTGGTTGCTAAGCTGAGCAGGCTCCTTTTACCTGCAGCTGACGCGTGAGTGTGGTGGCTGATGCATCCAAGCAGTGCCGGCTGACGGTGGCTATCACTAGTTTTCTAAAGAGCAAAGAACTAGAAAACAAAACAGAGCTGGGGTTTTCTCTTCCAAAGCCAAGATATTTCAGTTTTGTTTTTTTTTTCAGCCTGCTGGCTAAATGTAAAATTATGGCTCACTCTGGCTATGAGTGAAATACACTTCTACTTTTAGCACAGTTATGGGTTTCATGAGTTGATGCTTCCTTCCTACATTTTCAGCTTCATTGCAGCGAGTTAGCGAATTATCTTGCCTTGATTATCTGTAGCTAGACAGCTTTACACTTCCCCATAATGAAGCCTGAATGTCAACAGCACAAGGACTTTTTCTTTCTAAACATTTCATTTTGTCAGAATATTTTCATCTTTAAGCATGCATACTGTGCCTCAGTATGAGTTCAGGGACAGTCAAGCTCTAACAATGAATGCAAATGCAAGGAAATAGAAGTAAAATGCTTATACAGGCAAGGGCTAATTTCTATGTAAGTTTGAATTATGTCTTGGCTGGCTTGAGAAAACAAACTGTCCATTCATTAACACAACAGCACAAACTGTCTCATCTTTGCCATCACTTGAATAGTGTCTAGTTAAAACAGTGAAAGGCTGGTATTTCAGCTTGGTAATGGTTTTACAAAGATGATCTCATTGCAGGTGTCAGCACAGCTGCATTAGGACTGTGATTATGGTATTTTTAGATTAGTTTAACATGGAAATAAGTAAATGACAGAAATATGGATGCATTCAGCATACCATATGTATATGGTAGCTGAATATTTATTAACTTGTATAGCTGCATGTATGCCAAAAAACTGAAGATATTTTTCTAAAAACATTGCTATAAAGTCAAATTAGATAATGGAATCACTGAAAGTGGTGAATTTCAGTATCCAGTGAAAAAAAATAGTTTCCTCAGTTCCTAAATGTGTTCGTGTCACTGGAAAAAATGTTTGAAAAATAACTTACACTTGCATCAATCTGTGATGACCCATTTAAAACACAACACATTTCACAGTCTCTATTTGTTTTTGCACTTGTACGGCTCTAATCCCAACAAATAATGGCATCTGTGAAAAAAGAGCAGATCTACAGCTAGTCTGACTTTTACTGGTGAGAAAATGAAACAGGAAAAAAAAACAAAAAAACAATATGCAATAAAACAACAGGAGACTGCCTCGGACTTTCTCTGCAAAGCCAAAATCATCCATATTAGGTCACAGCCAACACTGGAGAAAAAAACACTTGGAGGGATTAAGTGTTGTTTGTGGACATTTCAGTGTGTGGCGGCTCTGTGGCTGAATGTCTTTTGCCTTCTGCTGATGGTTAGAAAATATTGCTACCGCCTGTGTTTGGATAGCCTGCTCTGTTGACACTGACAGCAGTTGATCCTGCGTTTTACATCAGCCCAGTAAAGTGGAGCTTTGTAGACTGGAACACCTTATTAAAGACTCAGACCGGCGGCTCAAAGAAAAGACTGCTACCACCACTTTGCTCAGATTGAATAGAGGAGAGAGCACGAGCTTGTGTGTGAATAGTGAGCCTGTGTGAGCTCTAGCAAACGCAGGGCTCTCACCATTCACGTTTTAGTCATTTGGCTGACACTTATCCACAGTGACGTACAGTGTGAAACTGTAGAGCGCAACACAGCATTAGAATATGCTTCAAATACTGGATTGCCAAGAATCCAAAGCTGCAAATAGGAATCAGTGCAAAGGTCACAGCTACAACATATTTTTCCCATGTAGCATGTGTTTGCAGGAAGTGTAGTAATATAAAATTGTCCATTAAGTTGAGTAGGAAGCTGGGGTGCTCTTCGGAGAGGGTCAGTGATATGGAGTTAGAAATATGTTGCAAGTTTTCTTTTGCATAGATTTATACCAGTAGCCAATTTCATAAAGGCACTGCGTATAAGATATAAGAGCATTTAATGGCATGTTAACAATAGTCTGCCAATAGGCCACCAGCCTTCATCAGAGTCAAACAAGAGAAAGGAAATAATATAAAAATGTCCTTTTGCATATCAATATTCAGATTTTTCCAATTCGCAAAGCAGAAGGAATCCCCTCTTTTGAGCAAGGAGCAGCCTTGTGAAACCAGGCTGGCTTTACTTAAACATTCACTGCTCTTAGTGAATTGTATCTCTATCTTCTCCAGCAGTGCAGCCCATGCTTTATATGAATGGGAGAGGTAGGTGATGATACATTATTGATCCCCTTGTGGGGCATTAAAGTTTGCCTCCAGTCCCAGAGCCGCAGATTGATAACCTGCTTACACGCAGACTCCGAGAGGCGGGGGTTTTGGAGATAGTAATTTCTCGCCCTCTCGGCTTGAGAAGGATTCGACTGGAAGTTATTTGGTTTTATGTTCTGAGAGGCTGGATCTGATTTGGCACAGGACCAAGCCCACAAAACGTTCAGGTGTCATTTGTACAGATGAGGTTAACAACATTGGGAACCACCTCCTCAGCATTGGCTGTGGCAGTGTGAGTCTGAGCTGTCAGTGCTATTTACACAACCTTGCTTAATATTGATTCACCGGCCCGTGCCAAGTCCACTCTCTGGCTATCCAGAGTTGGAAATGAATTGGTTGCAAAAGGACAGAAATTTCAGAGTTGTGAGCTATTAGACAGGACTCCTACACGGGCTTGGAAAGTATGCAAAAAAAAAAAAATTTGCCAGGCTTTCAAAGCTCGAGGAAAAGCAAATCTGAACTTTTTCCATTCAAATTAACAGCCTGGAAATGATCTCGGCATAAAACATTATTGATTCTGCAGCCTTTAATTAAAGGTGTAAAACAATATACAAAAACAGAAGTTTAGAAAAATATGGGATCTAATAATAAGAAATGTTTAGTATTTGTGATTATAGGTTAGGTTTGATGCTGAGAGCTTAGTTGCTTGTGGCAGTCACACTGTGTTAGTTATTCAAGTCTTTAGATTTCCATTGATTTCATTTGTTCAGGTGAATCCCATTGAGCTCTCTTACAAGCGGAGCCTGTGACCGGCTAGATTTACTGCAGCGCTGATCAGGCTATTGTTGTACTCCATGGCTTTGTTCACTGCCTGCACCAAGAGATTATTACATCTGTGTTTCTATCACTCAGACCCCATCTGCTCTGCTGGTCTGTGTATGAGGGATTAAGAGGTTTCACTGCCTGCGCTAACTGTACAGCACCAGATTATTTGTCCTTAAAACTCCTTCCCTACTGACCGCATATTATCTTACCCACATTAACCACATGCAAAACTGCAGCCCAGCACAATATCAGAAAGACCCACTATATTAAGCTACTCATGATTGATAAGACGACATAGGGTAGGAAATAAATCTCTCTTTGTGGCTGGTGGATTCCAAAGTTTGCCAGGCATTATCACCGTTTTACAAGCCAGGAATGCTTTTTGCAGAAGAACAGGACCTCCAAACGATGGCTGGTCGGTTATCTGTCAAAGTGGCAGGCAGAGGAGCAAACCTACCACCCATTCTTCTCTCACACTGATCTAAAATCCCACTATGAGCTCAGTGTGAACAAAGTCCTGCAAGCAGTCCTGCAAAATCCCAAGTAATTAGTGACTTTTCCTCCAATGGGCATAGGTGCAAAGGGGCACCTGCTAATTTGTGGCCCCCATTGGCATGATAATACAGGGCGTGCTCTCCATTTTCGGTAGGCAGTCCTAACCTTAGTGTGTGTGATAACCTTATGTAATATGATAAATTACCAATAAATCCCCATCTTTTGGATTGGACTCCGACTTAGATACAGTGCGCTGGGGTGTAATGTCGCAGAAAATGCTTCGTTTCTGTTGGATTGGGCGATTTTGACACCAGTTAACCTGGAGGCGAAATATCTAGTCTGGGACTTCTGCAAATGTAAACGTCTCACCTGCCCTTTTTTTTTTTTAAGTTTGTAGTCGTGGCTATAAAAAACTTGCTTGGTGTAAAAGTGTTTTTACAGTCAGACTTTACCAGCATTTGCCTGGCAGCTAATATTCTGCTCAAGTTTTATCATGGGATTGGATGCTGCTTTACAGTGACATTATTAAACATCTGCAGAGTAATTCTCTCCTTCTGGTTTGTTTATTAATCTTCTGTAACACTTTGACCCCTCACTATCTTCTTATCATGCATCCCTCTGCACGATCATTTCAAGTCAAAACACTCTTGCATAAACTCTCTCCTGCCATGAATTCACTGTTTGCTTTGTAATCTTTTTTTCTGTTTTCGCTGTCTTGCTGCTTGTGTCAAACACCTGACTGGGATTTGCATGCACCCCCACCCCCTTTTCCTCTAAGCAGTGTTTTAAATCACTTGTCTGCTTCAGTCAAAGCTCACCAGCCTCGCTCTCGGATTCCCTCACCAGCCTGTATCTGGACCGTTATTATCCCCCCTCAGCTGTACGTTATCGCCACGTAACAGTCATTTATTTTTTTACGCTTTGACATCCGTCGGCTCACATTAGCAAGCTGCTTTCGCTCCTGTGAAATCTTCCAAGTGCCGTCAGGTCATTAGGAAGTAATAATGGGTGTGGGGACTAATAGCCTCCGCGAGGGATGTGTGTCAGTCTGTCTGTGTGTGTATGTGTTTGTGTGTGTGTGTGTCCCTGCCCCGTCTTCCCACTCCCTCCCTCCATTAGCAGTGAATAGCAGGCAGAGTATAAAATCTGGGCCAAGGTGAGAGAGAAAGAGCACAGACGGATGAGAAAAGAACAAATGAGTCTCTCTTTTTCTTTTCCCTTCATCTGCTCCTGCTGCTCTCCCTCTGTGCTGCTGTCACTCTCTCTCTCTCTCTCTCTCTTCTCTCGCTTTCCTACCCCTCCCGCTCTCATTTTACCCCCGTCCTACCCCCCTCCTCTTTTCACGGCTCCATTTTGCGTCAGCTGCAGTCAAGCAGGCAGCCATT
>OMKZ01020988.1:0-31719 GCA_900302535.1 Neoniphon sammara | reverse complement strand
GTGCATGCAGCAACCTGCCTATGTATGTTCAGCCTGTTCAGCCTCTGTGTTTGATTCTCTGTCTGGGAGTTTGTGTATTAGATGGATGATCTCATTATTCCCGTGTGACATAATCCTAATCTGGTTAAAGCGGACTGCCGCAGTTGGCCTCAAGGCTGCTCTAGATTATAAGGCCAAGGCTCTTTGCTCTGGCTTCATATGTATGGAGGCTGGCAGCAATATAAAGCGCAATTATCGTCTCGGTGGTTTAGTTCCTAGCCGCGGCCCAAAGGGACCGATTGTGGTCTGAGCTCAGTATTGGGGATCTGCTCGGCCTTCGGTCTGTCTGAGAGGCTTCGAAGGGCTCGAGAATGCCCTGATTCATTCTTTTTTAGGTTTTTGTCACATTCCTGCTGTTTATACACTTAACGGAGAATGAGAGTACAGTGCATTTGGGGCAGCAGGACGGTGTGTGTGACTTCCCTTTGTGATATTTGATTTTGTCCAGCCCTACAACTACTTATCTTTGAAGTTGCCTGTGATGCTTCTTTGAATAATAAAAAGATGAAGAATCAATCTGTGGCTTCATTTGGATGAAACAAGGATGATTGACTCGTGGCTGTGTTCTGTGTTAGATTATTAGTTACCTGTGAGTGACAGTTTCCTCCCATGTATCTGTTACATTTGGGCCAAGCTGCGACTGTGTTGGAGTCGTGCCAGACTGAAACAAATTCAATTCGGTGATTGTCTGCTCTGGCTTGTGTAGGCTTTTTATGTCTGTTTGCTGCAGTTTTAACTCGAGTTGTTACAAACTAAATTCACTGCATTCATCAGACACTTTGCAAAGGACTTCTCTGCCTACCAAGAGAGACCGAATGGTTTTTGGGAAGGTGTGAACTGTACCAGCTCTAGTCAGAAATGAGTCACTTAATTGATTAGTTGGTCAAAAAAAGATACACCAGTTATAATTTTGGTTATCAATTAATTGATTTAGTCATTTAACAAGTAAATGCCAAATATTTGCTTATTTCAGCTTCATTAAGATCACTAAGATTTTGCTTACTTTTCCCTGTTAATGTCATTACAAAATCAGTACTTTGGGTGTTTTTGGCTGCTGGTCAGACTGAGGAAGCAACTTGAAGATATCACTTTGGGCTCTGATCAGTTCCCTTGAGCATTTGTCTTTATCTTAAACACTTTTTAGACTGAGTGATTAATGGATTACTTAAGAAAAAACAATTGGCAATGAACATAATACCAGCCCTGTCTTTTTAAACTGGTGAATACTTACTCAGAAATCACCTGCTTTCTTTGCAGGAGAAGAAATAAAAATTTTAAGACCTGGCTAGGTTTTTTGTTCACTACTTGGGGAAGAGGTTGAGATCACAAAATGCAACCAAATGTTCATGCTGTTAACATCTACACAGACCAAATGGTTAATATGCAGCACATATTGTGGACACAAACTGAAGGCATTGCTGCTGTGTGATTGTGTGATGCCTGCTGTTGGCCTGCTGAGTCACACGGACGCCCAAACTTCGTGTCTCTTGCAGGTTATTGGTGCAGCCTGCACAGGCTCTGCAGGTTGCTGCCTGACATGTTTCAGTGTCTTTGTTTTCATCACGGGCAGACAGGCCGCTGATCTTTGTTGTCTGATCATCCAGCATATCTCTCTCTCTCTGTCTCTCACTCTGTCTGTCTATCTGTCCCTCCCAGCCTCTCTCCATAACTGCCTCTCTGTCTTTGTTTGTGTCTCTCTCTAATTTTCTCACTCTGCATCTCTTCCTCCTATTTCAGTGTGAAAGCTTCTAGCTGCACACAAGATGCTCATGATTTTTTTTCTTTTTCATCGCTATTTGCCCCTGTTTCTTTTTCTTTAATTTTTTTCCCCGCTCCTCTGATGTGTTTTGCAGATCTGAGCAGTGAAACAGCCTGTCTGTTGAAATCAAATACCAGCAAGTAGACTAAGCACCAGCCTATCTGATGCAGTGAGCTTTTTAGCTAAAGCATTCTTGGTAAAAATGTAGCTGGTATTGGGAATGTGGGGAATGTCAAGCAGGATGGTCTAGTATAGCTGAAATATTTAAAGTTAACATGTTTTACTCATCGAACCGCTGCATAGCCTTTTTGGCCCTGCAGCCTCAGAATTTAAAAACTGAGTAGCTTATTCAGAGTTGAACTGTT
Organism: Neoniphon sammara; assembly: GCA_900302535.1. NCBI lineage: Eukaryota > Metazoa > Chordata > Actinopteri > Holocentriformes > Holocentridae > Neoniphon > Neoniphon sammara. The sequence goes on along the minus strand of OMKZ01020988.1, from coordinate 29,556 downwards.
GACTGCTTGTTGGCCACCTGCCAAAGTGCTTTGTACAACAGAGAGTGAGAGATACTCACATTAACCAGTTTTCCACCAGTGTGGTTTGTAATGTTCCTGGCACAGCACTGGCATTTTTAATGTGCATCATATATATCATTTGTTTGTAACATGCCAGGTGTTGTCAATTACCACCACCGTTTCCATTCAAGATAATTACAGACAGTAATTTCTTAATTACCCTTGACAAACTGCTTAATTAGCACAGTAGCTTGGAATTGTCAAAAAGCTGCTGAAAATGCTGAAAATACTACAGCTGAAACTACTGCACATGTTTCTCATGATGCAAACAAAGCAAGTGGAAGTAGAAATCTTTCTGAAACAGCAGCAAGCGTAAAACTAGCTTCAAGACTCTTGGTTTTGGCAAGACACCTCAGAATTTAGAGGCAAGAACGAGAGGAAATGTCTGTCCCGACCAGTGACAATTGAGGTAACAAACGTGACTGGCTGTGATGAAGCTTATTGTTGGTTCTCCCAAAACCTACATATGAAGCTGTCTTCCTTAATTGCAGGCTATTTGTCTTAATTACTGTCGTTGTGATGCTTTGTCTGGAGGGCTGTATGGAACCAGGTGGTTGAGACAAATATACACTTACGCGTTTATTTCGTTTGCCGTTGCATCCTTGCAGTGTAAGATGGGTTGGCTGTCTTCATTTATAAGAAATATATCCAATTTTTTCCCATTTTTTTTCCAATTTCTTCCAATTTCGAATCACTTGACACTGTATTACACACTTTTTAATTAGGATTTTTTCCCTCAAAACCCAGGGAGACACAGACAGACCTACATTTGAAGACTTCTGTTCCAAAATGAAATATCCACCAAAAAAAAAAAAAAGAGAGAGAGAGAGAGAGAAAAGACACCCACTCTCCTATAAAGATTGCTGGCATGACAGATAAGCACTTCATGGGTTAGAATTGAAGTTAAGAGTTAAGACATTTGCTCATAAAATGATTCATGTTTTGAATACCGAATAATTTGTTATTTGAATAATGCCTGGTGAATTTCGGGCTGCAGAGTTTTTCCTAAATGGATGTTTTAGCATTTTCAAATGAAACCCTTCCCGAGGGTCAGGACTCTTTGTCAATTTGACCTGCTTTCTTGGGGACTGAGCTTGTGACCTTCCAGTCATGGGTTAATTGCTCTGACTGCGAGGCTCACCACCGTGCAGAAAGGTAAATGAATCCGTTTCAGATAATCCAGGCCAAGCTAGTCGCTTCCCTCCATCACCCAGCTGTCACCCTGACACCTCTCTGGTAGGTGTCAGGGATAAATTAGAGACGAGGAAGATGGGAGGTGCGTCACTTTCCCACCTGACCTCTCAGCATCGTCAGAAGGTGTGATAAAGCACAATGAGAAAACCAGTCTGCTCTCTCCGTTTTAACAGGCTAAGATGAGAGACACTGAGCGGTTTACAGCTGCAGAATGCGTCTAGCTGTGGCTGTTTTGGGTCAGATCCTCCATAAGGTGAAAGCGCCATGACTCGTGACAAATGGTGGTTTGAGAAAATAATGGAAGTGGCAAAGAGTAAAAATGATTTGAGATCTGGGCTGGATTGGTTGCTACAGTAACAGCCCTAGGGAGTAGAGCTTTGACGGGATTAAAGTCCATTTACGCAGACAGGAAGTTTGACCAGTTTGAGCACAGAGCAATACATCGATATTAAATCAATAGTGTCATATGAGAGTATCTAGTCTCATGACACTATTGATTTAATATCAATGTAGCATTTAGCATTTTGTTGTTCTTGGTGTTGTTAATAATAAAAGTGTTGTTCTTTTCCCCCTGGTTTTAATGGCTGCATTACAAGAAAGGGATGCAATTTTCTGAACTTATTTGCCTCTTCCTGCTTGGTCATCACATCCACATTACTAATGATTATTTATCAAAAATCTCTTTTATGCAAATATATTATGAAAGCACCAATAATCAACCCTGCAGTATTGTTATAATATCAATATTGAGTTATTCCATCAAAGATATTGCATGTTTAATTTTGTCCATGTTGCTCAGACCTGCTGCCAACTTTGTATACCCGTCACTGTTGAATATGGCCACTGAGAGAGAGAGACAGAGCGATCTCAACTGTGCAGGGTTAATCCGCATCAGTCTAGGGCTAGATGCAGCACCAGCCTGGCAAGTCAGTGGCTGTAGTGTTCAGAGACAGGATAGACGAAGTTAAGTAGCTTTAGCGTGTGCCAGTCAATTAGAGCTCTGCAGAGCAGTGCATTCGCTAAGCCTGTGGCTGTAATGGAAAGAGAGAAGAATGCCCTCTGTCTCTCCCAGCTGTATTATCTTAAGCGCTGTCTTGTTGATTTATGAACCTGCCAACATTTTATTAAGTTAATAAACTGGGCATTCATCTCTCTACCCGTGGTTGCATTTTGCTTTTACCCAGCTCCTGTGAATAGATTACAGGTATCAGAGCCTTTTGCTCAGCGGCATTGTTTACCCGACATTTTTTTCTAATTGTGGTGGCAGGAAGTGCAAAGTCATATCTGGAAAACAAAGTGAAACCTCGCCTTAAAACCACTGTCACTAATTCAGAAGAATACTGCCTACAAATTCAGACTCAGAATAGGTTGACATTACAGTGACGTGGAAAAATACCAAAACACAACCAGGAGCAAAAGTGAAGGAAGTCCCAGTAGATTTTGTTGAAATGCTGGAAATACAAATCCTGTTTGCAGCTTCAGCCAAGCAACATCCCCTTGATACTTAACATTATTGGTATTCTTGGCTTTAGTTTTTGAGTTGGATCTAGATACCTGGCCAGCACCAGCTGAAGTCTGCCCGTCATGTTGCATTTGAGAGCTGAAATAAAATGATCATGGAGAGACACTGCCTGTAGCACAGAATTGTGCCATGCAAGTTTTAACTGTGACACTTTTGTATTTTGCATGCCACTTTACTTAATGAGACCATTTAGAGTAAATGCAAATGTTTATATCATAAATGTTCTTACCATGGCAGCCCCGTGTGGTAGAGCACATATAGAGGAAATACTGCTCATCAAAACAGGAAGCTTGTTTTTTGTCTATCACACACACACACACACACTCTGTCTCATAAGTTAACGAGCTAGTTTCACTACATTACCAGCCAAGTAGATTGTTTAAAAACAAAAGGGCTCCTGAAGGATGGCTGTGTGCTAAAGTGGCTGGTAGAGTGCACAAAGACAGACAAATCTCCTCTAGTTGATAATAAAGATCTGTTCTGTCTATTCTAATTCTATTCTATCATAAAAGTATCAGCCATAACAAAAGATTTACCAGTGTGTGGCAGGTGACTGGTGTTAATTTCCCATGCTGATTACACCTTCTTTTTATATCACACATTTATCATCATGTGTACAAAAGTCTCCAGCTGGAGGTCGTGAATATTCGCTGCGTGGGACCCAAACCGACAAAACGCGGTCATCTCCCTGGGACACCAGTTCGCTAAGAGAGCAACACCCTTGCCATGTGGGAACAAATCACAAAGCCTTCTGGTCTCTGCTCTGCCCTGCATCTTCCAGCCTCCCTCTGGGCTGTTGGAGCCGCTGCCAGGGGAGCGCTCTGAGACAAATTGGGCTAAAATGGGGGCAAGCCGGAACCACGGAGTATAAATTTCCACATAATTATTAGCTATCTTGTTGGCTCTTGAGGCAATAGAAGCCACTGCCGGAGCAATATTTCTCCCTTGCCTTCTGAGAGAGCCCACACATCTTAAACTGAAAATGAACCCTTTTTTTAGTGAAGCTTTTATCATCTATCAACATAGAGCTGAATCAATAACTTCCAGTTGATTTGAGGAATTCGTTTTTCACTGTGATTGAAGAAAATATACTTAACCACAAAGCCAAGCAGGGGCTTCTTTGTAGCATTTTGTACCAGGCAGGTAGTTTATGTCTTTGATTCAGCAGCACAGGAACGAAATGCCCTGTGAAAATGATCAAGTGTTCATTCCTATTCTCCTTTTTTTCACTTAACTAAGTGGGCATTGGATTTTAGGAGCATAATTTGCTAAAATGGTAGCGCTTTATATCCCTGAATATAGTGAATACTGCATCTGTAATGAAATAGTTTCGAAACTGACTCTTCTTCATACTTTCACCGGCAGCTTTGTTTTAAGTCCCGTTCACGCTGAACCAGTTCTCCATCTGAGGAAAGATAAACACTATTAAAATAGTCTAATTATGGATTATAGCTTTATTAGCAAAGTAACTGACCCGCAAACAACCTATAATTGCATGACAAATGCTTCAAAAATAGACTACAAGCCAGTTTTATTCCCTCAGCCTCTACACTCCAGCATGGTGCAGCATGAATCATATTAATAAAACTTAATGGACTTTGCAGCATGAACACATATATCTCTGTTAAGCTGTCGTGCGGTTTGCATTTCCAACCTTACATGCCTTTTCCATGGATGTGGACAGTAAATTATACAGTGAAATGTGAATTTTTAGGCTTATTCACCAAGATTTCATTCTCCCCCTCCCACTCATTTGTTGGAGATTTAGTTTTTTCTACCTTTCACCCCTTTTTCTGTCATCTTAATCACATCACTACAGTATCATAAATTCATATGCTATTAGATTAGGTAGCCTCAGTTGGAAATAAACCCCAGACTGTGCCAGTGTTAGTACTTGGCTTCACCCACTCATCAGTATAGGCATACTGTCTCATATCCTGAAATATCACAGCTAAGCCATTAGATCAATTTAAGTGAACTGAAATAGCAAGAGAGCCTGGGCTGTCTTTATTGATGGTGGTATACTATACAGAGCATTCATCTGAGCAGCCGTTCTTTTTCTGGGTCCTTTCCTTTTCTCTCCTTGTGTTTCTCATGCTGATGTTGTTAGTGGTGAATCCAGCCTTGTGTTTCTGTGGTTCGAAGGCGGCGTTTCTTGCCCACAGTGTTGAAAAACATGGGCTCACTACACTCTGTCTCTGGAGATAATGGCCAATTATAGCAGATGCATTACAGGTTATAGTTGTTGGAGGAATGAGCCAACAGAGACCACAGTGGTAGAAGTGTGTGTGTGTGTGTATGTGTATGTGTCTGTGTTCGTGCATGTGCGTGCATGTGTGTGTGCACTGGCTGTACATAATATTAGAAACACCAGCTCTCTCCATGGAATAGACTCAGCAGGTGAATCCAGGTGAAAGCTATAATTGCCCTATTGTTTTCACCTATTAAATCCCTCTCTGTCATTGAGGGGATTTTAAACCTTGAGACAGTTGAAGCCTGGATTGTGCAAGAGGTGCTATAACTCAATATTAGGAAAGTATTAAAAAATATTGAGTCGTAGTTTTGATTAGGGCTGCTGCTGCACAGTTAATAATGTCTGCACAGTTCATTCAGTTGCAGAATGCTGCCGTATCTGCAATATTAAAACATTTCATTTCAGTTACAACAGTAAAAATGTTGATGTTAAGATGCTGTAAGAGGAGAGTCCGGGTTAGCAAAGTGGCAAGTTGAGTAGGGCAGCCGTTCTTCAACCAGAGGATGCAGGTCCAAGTCTCCCTGTCTGTAGGAATCTATCCTGCTGTAGTGCCCTTGAGCAAGACACTGAATCCCTGCCAGCTCGGGGATGTTTCTGAACCATCTGACCTCACTGTGAAAGGAGAATATTCCTGTGGGGTATGGCTGCATGGGACTGACAAATAATGTTTTTTATGTAAAAGGAGGGTTGGATTAGAGTGTGATGCAGAAGTATATGATTTGGATGTAGGTAGGAAGGGGCTCCTTTGTTCTCAAAAATATAAAAAAGTTTGTGGTTGCGAGTTTGTGGTTTGTTAAGCTAAATGGAAAAAAAAAATAGATTGCGATTTCTTTCCTTAATATTGCTATTGCCATACAAATTGCAATAGGGTATACAGGCACAGTTTTTCAATATTTTAGTGTTTTCAACATTTTAATCAAAACAGAGATGTTGCTGAAGGTTTGCTCCATTTGACCACAGTTTATTTGTTTATTGATTGTTTGACTGATTGATTGATTGATTGACATTTTGAAATTTAATTTATAGCATATAAATATGTGTTCATTGGGCTCAAAACCAGAATACCATCTTTAGGAGTCCATTTTGAATGCCCACCACTTTGATAAAATAGCAGCTTCTTCTGCTGCAGAAATTAAAGTGCTCAATATTGAGATTTTCATATTATTTATTTATCTAGTTAGCTAGTTAGCTAGTTTATTAGTTACTCAGTCATTCATTTTGCTGTGTGGATCAGTGAAGTATCACAGAGTAAAAAGTGCAGTACAACATTTTTTTCCTTCACATTCTGAGTTCTAACAGTTGTGATGAATAATTGCGATCACAACACCTAGCAGAACAACCTGGACTGTCATGGCAGCCGTTCTGGTGCAGGCCTCCTTTCAGTGTGTTGCTGTTTGTGAGGTGTTTAATTGGCTTTTTAAGGGGCAAAGCCTGTCAGGCTCCATGGAGGCCTGATTGGATCTATAACTGGTCCCGTTATGTTCTGCTCTCCCCCCTCAGTATGGTCCCTCCTGTCTGCACTCAGCCAATCAAATATGCCGTCACCGCCGGGCTTATGACCCACACCAGTTGCTATAGCAACGCCGGCCTGCCTCCCGGAGAACATGTCATGCATGTTAAGTGGTTCTCGGATGCTCACTCGCTGTCTCTCTGTATCTCTCACACTCTCTCTTAAGTAGACACACACACACACACACACACACACAGTGAAGTGACTCTGCAGACCACAGATGGTAAACACAAGGGTTTGTTTTAGTGTTTCTAAAGCAGCGCTCATAACTACACTGCCTACCCTGGAGTTTGTTTGTTTTGTGTTTGTGTGTTTGAGAATGAGTGGCTGAGATTAAATACAGAATATTTTACCCTTCTGACTGAATTTCTTACCACTAAAGTTTCCAAACAAATTGTTTTCATGGATGCAGAATAAAGCGATCTGTTAAGGTGTGCATGTAATTGGAATAAAACACTGTTGCTGAATAATCCCACAGACCAAGATGCATCGAGTGATGTGGCAATATTTGTGTTTTTTTATTGTTGTTTTGAATTATGCAGCACAGTATAATACTCCCGAAGTTGTTATGCTGGATTATTTAAATTCGTTGTAAAAAATAAAAAATAAAAGTTTGCATGCAATTGGAGCCAATGTGTTTGAGCCACTGAACCATCAAATTTTGAAAACTTTGAATTTGAACATGTAACAAAAATAATAAAACAAACAAAATACACAATATCGCAATTTAAATTGAGGGGGAAAGTAATGAAAAGGAAATTGTAGTGATAGAGAAATTACTACATGTTTGAAAAGGAGAAGGAAGAAGGAGAATTTATTTAATCCCGCCCCTTTTCCATACTTATATAATTAAAACATCCTGAAGGTAGTTGCTGCTGTGTCCTTGCCTGTGGACCGAAACTGGTTCACAGGCAATACAAATTCTCAGAAACTTCCCAGACTGCTAGAAACTCTGTAAATGTGTGGTTATTATAACAAGTTTATATCAAATTTCATGTAGAGCAAAACTTCAGCAGGCTAGACTTTCCTGTTTTATTTCATTACATGAGGCATTTAATTCTGATGGGGCTCCTATTTAGATGGCTGAGGGCGTATTAGGCTTATGAAAAATAAAGAATACCCTTATGCTGCTCGTTGCATTCCCAAAATGTGATTCAGATTTATTTTTCCATTGTGAGTGCACATTTTGAGCAAACAAATGGCGTTTGCTAGATTAAACTCTGCCTGTAAACCAGTTTACTAACAATTTTATTACAATACACATGGAAGATAGCTCTCTTGATCCCGTTTGACTCTCTCTAAGACAAGATGTTCTCTCGCTCTCTCTCACACACACGCACACACATACACAGACACATGCACACACACACACACACACATACACTCAACATTGCAACATCTGGAACGTCAGGGCGAGTGTTTTAAAATGCTGGCAGCAGAGAAACGGCAAGTCTGCTGCCCTCCAACCAGCCACCGGCCTTCATTCACAACACTGCCTTCCCACTGCCAGAAATAAGCTTCTCTACTGGTGTGTGTGTGTGTGTGTGTGTGTGTGTGTGTGTGTGTGTGTGTGTGTGTGTGTGTGTGTGTGTGTGTGTGTGTGTGTGTGTGAGAGAGAGAGAGAGAGAGAGAGAGAGAGAAAGAGAGTCCCAGCGTGTAGAGAAAATGAGGAAAGCTGATGTTCATTGAGGATTATTTAGTTGTTGGTCGATAATGGGTCAGACACCCAGCCATTGCACACAGACACACACACACACACACCTTCCCCCTGATCTCTCTCTCTTTCTCTCTCTGTCTCTTTCTCTCCATGTTTGGAGCGAGAAAACACTCAAGACGCAACCACCGACTCAGAATAAATCAGCAGTTGTCCCTTTGCAGGGGCATAACTTGATGTTGAGTGGGACAGAGAGGGATGATGGGAGAAGTGCGTTTCAGCGAGCAGCTGAGATATAATGATCCATGAAGAGCAGCGGGATGATGGAGGGGGGAGGGTGGGACATCTTTAGTAGTGGAGGGGAGTGTTAGGAGCTGGTGGAGCGGGGCGGGGGGTGAAATTACATAATACAACCAGCCCTGCCTCGTCTGTCCTCTGCCCTGTCAGTCACACACAGAGCCGCTGTAATCCTGATTGTGATTATGAATCAATTATGAATTTATTGATTACTAGTCCCAATTTGTAGTGCAATCATTTGAGTAACAAAATCATTTCACCATGGTGTGTTCTAATAACGTCTTGACTATTTTTAGCTTAATTTAATTATGTGGGAAGGTTCGCTGTGCTAAAAATTGCTCAATATGATTAGAAGATGAAATGAAGTGATTATATAATAACATGAGCATCTTTGTCCTTTGCCCAGTCAATCACAGCCAGCTTAAATGACGTTGTTCAAGTTCCAATCCCACACAGCAGGTGTGATTTAGGCTACATTCTCCATTGATGTGATTTTTTTTCCTATTTATTGAAAAATAATTTATTTTCCTCCCAGCATATCTGTTAGGTGCTTTTTGAGTTTCCTGCTTTTGTCCTTGTTCACCATTGTTTATCCTGCCATTGTGTGGTGCTCTGATCACATCCCTGTACCTAAATCCAAATCTCCAGATTATATTCACTTTAGGCTGAAGGAAATGCTGAAAAATCATATTGCAGTTATTTTGACAGATATTACCAGTGCAATATTCACAGTTTTAGTGGGAATGATAATTTTTGCATCCTAATTTTCATTATCAAAGAAAATAGCTGCTAAAATGATGATGAAGTGATTTTTGCTGGGGTCTGCACCAAACAAACATGTTAACTTATGTCTGCAGAATGCAATTTATAAGTCAGGGCATCTCTGTGGCATCACAGTACTGTATTTCTAAAGGTATTTTGTCACACATCTTACCTTTTATTGAAAAATTGCAGCTCTTATGATTTGATTAATGCACTTTTGATTAATTGTTCAGCCCTAATATGTAGTGTATGCTTATGGATCAGCACAGTCAGGGTTAAGGGTTTGATTCTCTCTCAGGTCACCAAGGCTAAAAATGTGAGTCCTCTTGATACTGTGTGACCAACATGCCCACGACAGTTGAATTTGCTATAGGCTATTTACCAGAGCTTTTTTTTTTCTTTTTCTCCCCTGAGGGTAGTTTACCAGGGTTTAAGGGGACAACATTCCTATTCCAGTCTTTGTAGATTTGGCTTGTTTTTGTGTCTCTGCCAGTTTCCTGTACTTTGGAATGTCCTGATCTCATTCCAGTGTATAAATTAATTTCCTCAGATTGTGAAGGTGGATCAGGTTTTTTGCCAGGGATATTTGTTTGGTCCAATGTCTGTTTTCCCTAGATGTCAGTTTATACATATTATATTCCCACTTCCCACTTTCCTTTTAATGCCAGGGAGGAGCGATGGATAAATAAAAGAATATTAAAGTTTGCAGGAGATTTTTTTTTAAATGTTTTTGTGCTATCATGAGGTAAATTCCTTCCTGTTTACATTGTCCATCCAGGCATTGAATCCAAGTCCCTGCACAACCAGGATCATTCACGCTACATTTGTATCTGCAGCCCTGTCAGGAGAATCAGGCCTTTCTATCCTTTTTAGATCTCATGTCGGTTGCAGCGGGAATATCAAGTGCTTGCATCAATCTGTAGCCGATTTGGATGGCAGTGTGCAGGTCAGATCACAGCCGTGAACACTGGCTGGCCTCTCTGGGCTTGTACGTTTAAGTTTCATTTGAGTTTGGAAGTGGCCAGCTACTGATTTTATATTACTACAGCCAACTAACAATATCAGATTCTATAACCTCGTACAAATACACTCAATGCGCGTATTGACTGAAAATTTGCATCACTTAGAGTCTCTTTCTCACAGTCTTGCAGTTTGCTCAGCTGTCTGAGAGCACTGAGCCAGACAGAGATGACTGTACTATATGTGTGTGTGTGTGTGTGTGTGTAGTGTGGTGAGACAGAGGGCTCTCCTGCCCGTGCTATTCCTCAGTACAAACACTGCGAGGAAGCGAGTATTTAAATACACACTCTCTTAGCCTGCCCCCTACTGTTGCCCAGGCCTGTTTTCAAACACACACGTACACACTCACACACACTCAGGGGAAAATACACCTCTAAGACACTTTGAAAATCAACAAAACTGGACTGAAACTCGGCTCTGACTTAATTAGGGGTTAGGATATTTTTCTAAGCCCACTTTCCCCTGTTAAAATCCAATTAAGCAGTCTGGAGATAGACTAAGGGCAGAGGACTTTGTGGATCATACTGCCTCATGTGGCTAAGTGCGGTACTGCGCCAGCTCGACTTTTGGCTCTCATTAGCATATGAACAGGTACTCAACCAATGTTTTAATTAACTTAGCTGCCAGTCATCTTAATGAGCATTTACCCACAGGGTCAGCTGTGGCTGCAAGGCACTTTGGGATTGTTTTGTTGAGCTTGCATCATCAGTAGCTGCTGGGATTTTACACTACCTGAACCACATGTGGCTGGAAATCATATTTACCTCCAAACTTTTTCAAATAAAGACTCTATCCCTGTTTTACCTAAGGGCAAGGCTGTGATTGAATTATTGCATTCCTCCTCTGTCTGCACCTCCCTACTCTCTCAAAGTTTAAAATTGTGGTTCGGGCACAAATGCACTTAGAGGTTTTGTGTTCATATTTTAATTCTGTAAAGGAAGTTTGCCAGGTTTATGGGCTGACCTGTTTTCTAACAAGTGTCAGGGGTGTTGCAGAAATTATCTGACACATTCCTGTTTGAGAGCAGATCCCACTGTATATGGGCCCCGCAATATTTTGCTGTTGTAGTTCTCAAAGTGGCCAGTTGGTGTCTTCCTCTCCCCGTTTCCACCGCTCTTCAGTCTGTTCCTCCAGTATGAAACATTGAACTGCCTCTGTCTGTTTTGCTTTGATTGGACATTTTACACGCACAAACTTCCTCCACACTTTGGACACTCAGCCTTCAGACTTCATGCAAACTGTGGGTGAAAACTAATGTTGAAGTCAGGTGTTTGTTAGGGCTTAATTTAACAAAACATAAGGCACTCACTCCATAACCCCAATGATAACTTTCCTTTAATATTCAGGCAATGTTTCTACTTAAGTGCACACCCTCCGACTGTATCAGAGTTATTGAATTATTTACAGGATGCTATACGCTTACTATTTCAAAATACACGTATTTATCATGTTTTCTTCTTGTTCCTCTCTGTCGTCCAGGGGCCGAAAAGTTTTGAGTGCCAGTGTGTTGAGTGCCGTCAGTCCTGGAGCCTCTCCTCCCTCCCTGCTCCCAGAGACCTCACCCCCTCAGAGCCACTGTCCCGTGCCTCTTCCCTCGGACGTCACACGCAGCTCTCAGTCCTGAAGACACGCGCACGCACACCTGCACACCTCACCGCCACTCTCACCGTTCAGGATGATCACCTCGGAGCTTCCTGTCCTACAGTGAGTATGGATTGTCTGCACCACTGGGAAGAAACCATCTTGTCTCAAAGTGAAAGATTTAGGAAAACATAGAAATGGAAAACAGTAAATACTCATACTTGCTTTGAATCCTGAGTTTCATGCAAACTTCTAAAAATATTCCTAAAATTGTCCCTAAATGGAACTGTAAGACCCTTGTTATGGAAATAGTGTGTGAGAAGTTATACATGTTGAAAATTTTGCCTGTCGCTTGGTTTAAAGTCTTTGACTCACTGAATCTTAAGTGTTAAATTACAAAACGGATGTTCACTGCCCCTTATTTAAAAAAATGTGGCCAACTGTATCATCTGAAAAGTTTCAGTTTTCGCAGAACTTTTATTTTGACTCAAAGACCGGTTTGAATATAACAGTTTCCAGCAGGTTTGATGTTCATCCACACATTGTGTCACGTTGTTATAAAGCGTCGTCATCTCATTTTGGGATAAAACTCCAAACTTTTGCTGAATGAATGCAGGGGTGGTACTACATTTGAACAGTAGACTCTGTGTGTGTGTGTGTGTGTGTGTGTGTGTGTGTGTGTGTGTGTCAACTTGTTTTTTATGGTTTGTGTGCTTATCTCTCAGGGACTCGTCCAACGAGTCTGGGACAACAGACACAGTGGGCTTGAGCATGAGCATGAGTGAGATGGAAGACCCAGAGGGGAAAGGCAAGAAGAAGAGAGGGAGGCCTGGGAAACAGCCGCTGGTAGGAGTGTGTGTGTGTGTGTGTGTGTGTGTGTGTGTGTGGGGAGAAATAGTATATAAGTAAGCCTGTATGTGTGAGTCTGTGTGTTATGTACATGTTTTATAGCACAAATGTGTTTCCATTTCCTTCCTGTATAACTGACCCCTCCCGCCCCTGCTCGCAGACATCCAATAAGAAGCCTCGAAAGTCACCGACTGACAAAGGTGTGGGCGTGGCCAGAGGGCGAGGGAAAGCCAATGGTGTGGCTCAGCACAATGGAGAAGGCGGAGACCCTGTTACACTGTTCGAGGTGGTCAAACTGGGCAAGAGCGCCATGCAGGTGGGCACACACCGGACGGGTGTCTTCACTCACCTGCTTGTTTGTGGAATAAAATGGACAGAGCCACAGCAACAGGAAGCCTTTTTCTCTGTTTTTGTCTGTTAGCATAATTGTCCATACTCTGAAATAGAACATTTCTTAATATATTCAGTGAATTGGTCTGTAGCTGTTACCTCTCTGGCTAGGATTTTTATTTTTTTTACCAATCAGCATTTCACTTTGGTGAAACGTGATGAGTGTGTAATAATGCTGTTGTGCAACAGGCAGACCTGAGGGATGCCGAGGGCGACTGTTAACTGTGTTTCTGTTGTGTGTGTGTGTGTCCCTGTCCGCAGTCTGTGGTGGATGATTGGATTGAGTCTTACAAACAGGACAGAGACATCGCGCTGCTGGACCTCATCAATTTCTTCATCCAGTGTTCGGGTTGCAAGGGTAACTCAATTTAATCAAAAACATTTCCTGTAATTTGTTGTCCTGGGTGTTAATTCACCGGAGCTAATCTAATCTGATCGAAATCCTGGTACTATCACTCATTGTTGCGTTCAGGGACGGTGAGGATCGAGATGTTCAGGAACATGCAGAACGCCGAGATCATCCGCAAGATGACCGAGGAGTTTGATGAGGTAACTACCTGCTTCATGCAGCCAGTAATTAATGCAGGTCCTTAAAAGTCCTTAATTCAATATTTATAAATATTAAAAATAGAAAGGACATTAATAATGTCATATTTGAATTTATGAGGTCTTAATTTGAGCATTAACACTGAATCCAGTTTCACTCATTCACTTGCAGGAAAATTCTGTGTATTTGCAAAATTTCAAAACTCTAAGCCTGATCAGTAAACCTAATCCTTGCCTTTAATCTGACCTCCTACACTCACCTGTTGGGAAAATGCCTACTGTAGAATAACCCAACTCACGTCATACTTAACTTTACTTGTCCCATGTTGTGTGAGAAAAAAAAAGCCATGGTTAAATTTATTAAAGAAGCACCTTGCTATCTATTCCAAAGGAAACTGCTGTAATAACAGTTCATACGATAATCCAGTTAAGAAGTTAGTTATTCTTACATAACGCTTACTGCACTGGGCCACATATCTAGCTCTTACCTTTATACTTTCTTGCTATGCTTATTTGAGTAAGAAAAAGCTGATTTGTCCAAAACAAAAAAAGTCTCAAATATTGTTAAAATTTGCTTTATTAGGATCTTAAATAAAACTCTTAAATAGGATCTTAAATAAAACTCTAAGGATCTTATAAAGCAATAAATTAATCTCTCTGATTCCTGTGGATACCCTGGTTTAATTAAAATATTGCTGTGTGAATATTTGGATGAATGTGTCGCCATATGACAGACTGCCACATGACTGCAGATCAGTTATTGAGCAGGTAAAAATGTCACCTTGTTTTTGCCAACAGGACAGCGGGGATTATCCGCTCACCATGCCTGGGCCTCTCTGGAAGAAGTTCCGCTACAACTTCTGCGAGTTCATCTGCGTTTTGATCCGGCAGTGTCAGTACAGCATCATCTACGACGAGTACATGATGGACACGGTCATCTCCCTCCTCACCGGGCTGTCCGACTCCCAGGTCCGAGCCTTCAGACACACCTCCACACTGGCAGGTAAAGACACCAAGTTTATTTGTACTGCTACTACTACGGTTATTAGGTGCTTTACGGTAATGACAGAGTTTATTTGTTTAGCACTTTGCAAAGTAGTTATTAAGTGCATTACAGACACCACTTTGGCAGGTAATGAATGATAATACCAGTGGTGTGGTAATGATAGCACCACACCCCGACACTGGCACTTAATGACAGTTAATTTATTTGTACAGCTCTTTTCAACATCGTACGTGCTGCAAAAACAATAATCTAAAAGCCGATAAGATAAACAACAGAATTGCCAGTTTGGCGTTTGCAGTGTTTTGATAGGAAGTGACATGTCAGTGTTTGAGGTGACTACTCTCACACCCTCGTGCTTTGATGTGTTTTGTGTCAGAGTGTTTTGTTTGCCACTGAAAAGTAGAGCTTGAAACAGACCTGATATCTTCAACCAACCCAGCTGAAGCCCAAGAAAATTATCTGAACCCAGCCACTAAAAGCCGGAGCGTCGATAAAACCCAGCATTTGTATTTTAGAAATAAACTTTTTAGGCTACTCATTAATTTACAAAGTGCCTGCCACCTTCAGATTAAAATGGATGCATGGGTGGAAAATCTATATTTAACATTAGGCTATATCAATCAAATTCATTCAAAAACACAATTCACAATTAAGGTCAACCCCTTGAACTGTGATTTTTCTCCCTTAAATTTCCAATTAAGTAGCTACAAAGTTAGAAAAGCTTATTTTCCATATTGTAAGACAATGCCACATCTATATTGTGTATCTGCTGGTTACACCACTTCACTGATGCTACATCACACTTATACTGAGTGAAATATTCAAACCCAAGATGCTATTGGTTTATGGCTGCAGCATTACATGAAATAGAAAATATCTAGATGTCTTGTGCATCATTTTAACCACATTTCCCTGTAATTCAGCAGGACATATCTTGCATCTGGGGAAGTTTTGGGATCTGGCTAGAATTTAAAATAAAGCTCTGTGGCTTTGAACAAAGATATGAAATTTCTTTCCTGTTCGAACCTGATGGGACCAACAGCCGGGTCACATCAGGTTCAGGCAGTGATGTCTAGTTCTAATGAAAATGTAAAATTCATCATAAAACTGACTGTGGAGTAGTATTCCTTTTGATAATCTGCATACATTTAAGTGCATGCACAAGTCTTTAACAGTTAGAAAACATCAAATCAGAAACAACTTTCCCATGAGGTAAAGTCTTATTCATGCAGCCTTATCTGAGTGTGTTCGTGTGTGTGTTTCTGTCTTTATAGCGATGAAGCTGATGACAGCGCTGGTGAACGTGGCGCTGAACCTGAGCATTCACCAGGACAACACACAGCGGCAGTACGAGGCTGAGAGGAACAAGATGGCCGGCAAACGAGCCAATGAGAAGCTGGAACTGCTGCTACAGAAAAGGAAGGAGGTAAGCCAGCGGGCAACTTGGATTCACCTCTGACCTCTGATAATTTGATGGAAGATATTTGCAATGACAAGTGTACAGCCAGAGTAGTTAAGAGTTTGAAGTAGTAGACAAAGAAATTTCATGTCTACAGCTGAAACGATAGCTCTGCATAAGTTCTGGTTTGTTGTTTTAGTAGTGTCCACAATTAATAAATACTATACTGGCTCATTTGCAATATTGAAACACTTCTTTCTTCTTTTAGAAGGTCCATTTTAATTGAAAGCTCTCCAGATGTCGATGAAAGATGCCAAAATAATTTTGTTCTTCACATAATCACAATTGATAGGATGAAGTTGTTGACTGTAAGTCGGTGGTTTCTCTGTGCAGCTTCAGGAAAACCAGGACGAGATTGAAAACATGATGAACTCCATCTTCAAGGGTATATTTGTGCACCGCTACAGGTAAACTGTTTAATACCACCTGGTTTATTAATGTAGTGTTGTTGCTGTGGGCGTCGCTGCCTCTAACTTGTCATGATGTCACTTCTGTTTGTTGTAGTGATGGTTAATTACAACCTGCTATGTAAGAGTGAAACGCTGTACCATTCAGAGTCTCCCAAATATCATTCTTTTTTGCAAAATTCAGAACTTTGAAGATGATGATGATGACCTCACTTACTAATAATATTCATTAATTATTGCACACTGTACAAATTTGCCCTCCGTAAAATACCAGATGTCTTCTCTGTTTTGCAGAGTTCAGAGTCATGTTTGTGATGATGATGTTGGATGTATTTCTCTTGTTTCTCAGGGATGCGATTGCTGAGATCAGGGCCATCTGTATCGAGGAGATCGGAGTGTGGATGAAGATGTACAGCGATGCCTTCCTCAATGACAGCTACCTGAAATATGTCGGCTGGACGCTGCATGACAGGGTGAGCGGGTGCAAGTTGTAGCTCTGTAATTTTGTTTTAACAGCTCAGGTTATGGCAGGCTGCAGTACTCGACTGTTCTCATTTGAATGTTTTATGTATGTAAGCATTCAAAATACTGTATGTAAGATAAAAAACAAAAAATGCCTTGTTTTTGGATATTTTGGGCAAATGGAGGAAGATTCTATTCCAAAAATACTATATCTTCATTGTGAAAAAAAAAAAAACAAACAAAAATTAACTTAAATTTATCATGGATTATCTGTAAAAAGTCAAAGATCCAGACTGTAAAACTTCTGTTAAATGAATATCTGGGTTACATAAAGTCACATAAAGTCACACCTTTAGCACAACAGGACTGAAGGTGTGTTTCTTTTTCTTCCTTGCTCAGCTCGGTCTGTCTCTCTCTTGTAGCAAGGTGAAGTGCGTCTGAAGTGCCTGAAGGCTCTGCAGAACCTGTACACCAACAGAGAGCTGTTCCCCAAACTGGAGCTCTTCACCAACCGCTTCAAGGTAACAATAATAATAGTAAAAATGATAATAAATGTGGTTTTCAAGATGCTCAGTGACACTAAATCTCAACTAGTGGAGAACAGAAGTACTGAAAACGGAAGTACTCCAAATAAAATTTTAATAGTAAACGTTTTATTTCATTTCCCTCAGAGCAACTCAACAAAATAATTTCACTCCCCCAATCATATCATTAATAGTAATCACCACTGTTCCATAGTCATAAATAAAACCTAGCAAAATAAAATGTAAGATAAAAATAAGATGATCTTGGAGCCCTAGCGCAGTCCCATCATCGCCTCTCAGTGGATATCTTCGTGCCTTGTGCCCTTGTTCTGCTGTCAGACTGAATCTAAGGCTCCCGTCTCTAAAATCTGTTGGTCAGCTTGGTGATAATTTTTCCCTGTTTGACTGTATTTGTTTTGACAGGACCGCATAGTGTCGATGACTCTGGATAAGGAGTACGACGTGGCTGTGGAGGCCATCAGACTGGTCACACTCATTTTGCAGTGAGTAGCTCTGACACGTCCTGTACTGCTTTCACACACACACTCCACATAGGAATATTACAGTATTACAGTGCTGAGTCTCATGCTGAAAGAATGCATTGTCTTTAGTATAGTTACATTTCTTAGACTGTCATTATAACTGAGTCAAATGCTTTTTAATACACACCATGAAGGTTTGTTCATAAATTGCGTGTAACCCTCTCTGATTGGCTGTTCCAGGGGCAGCGAAGACGCCTTGTCCAATGAGGACTGTGAGAACGTGTACCACCTGGTTTACTCCGCCCACCGGCCAGTGGCTGTTGCCGCTGGAGAGTTTCTGCACAGGAAGTGAGTCCATCTTGACATCCTGTTAGTGGGAAGTGCATGTGGTCATGAAATCTCTTAAATTAACGTTAAATTAGATGTATGGTTGGAAGGCAGTTTTTTATTTAACTTATTTGTTTTATAATTTGTTTTATGTCTTTCTTGTCTGTCTTTTCTCTCTCGTCCTCCATCCCTTTTCCCCATTTCTCTCCCTCCCTCTCTCTCTCTCTCTCTCTCTCTCAGACTGTTCAGTCGTCATGACCCGCAGGCAGAAGAGGCGCTGGCTAAGCGCAGAGGGAGGAGCAGTCCCAATGGAAACCTCATCCGCATGCTAGTGCTCTTCTTCCTGGAGAGTGAGGTAACACACACACACACACACACACACACACTCACTCTCAAATACACACAGTCACTCACAAACCACCACACATACACAATGTAAGTCTCCACACATTTACACACAAGTACGTTGTATTGAAGAAGTTTTTCTCCATTTGTGTGTGTGTGTGTGTGTGTGTGTGTGTGTGTGTGTGTGTGTGTGTACGTGCTCAGCTTCACGAGCATGCGGCCTACCTGGTGGACTCGCTGTGGGAAAGCTCTCAGGAGCTGCTGAAGGACTGGGAGTGTATGACTGAACTGCTGCTAGAGGAGCCTGTACAGGGAGAGGAGGGTAAGACGCACACACACACACACACACACACACATGTGCATGCACACTAGGGTTATAATGGTTCTCTCTTCAAGACTTTGACCAGATAGATATAACAACACCACAAACAACAATTCAAAAAGTTGAATGAATCTTTTTGCTCTCCTAGAGTGTCTAAATTTGTCTAAATATCAATTAGGTCTGAAGTAATTATTGATTAAAAGTGTGAATGTTCTACACTAACAATGTCTTGGCTATAATTTGACATTGTTCTAGGTCTGTACTGAAAAAAAAAAGTCATGGTTCGCCAAATCGAGGACTGCAGAATCATGGTTTTCTGATTCAGTACAAAATTGTTCCACCTCTAGTGCACACACACTATTTTTTGTTTACTTTCTCTTTTACATACCATGAAAAGGCTGCTTCCTGTGAAGCGCAGCATCACATCTGATATCTAGTTAGATGATGCAATAAAACCTTGCTCCTTGAAATCTTCTTGGTTTGTAACCGGATTGTCTCTCTTTGTGTATTTCCCCTTGTGTCTGTCTGTCTTTCCCCCCTCCGCTCTCTTTGTGTCTCTCTCTCTCTCTCTCTGCAGTGCTGTCAGACAGGCAGGAGAGTGCGCTGATCGAGCTGATGGTGTGCACCATACGACAGGCAGCGGAGGCACACCCACCTGTTGGCAGAGGCACCGGCAAACGGGTAGGACAAACACTCTGATTCCTCCGTACTTCACTCCATCTCCCCATCGTCCCTTCTTTCACCTCACTTCTATCTTCCATGCTGCCACTCCTTATCCCTGGCCTGTTAATGGATGGTCTATTTTAAGGATTACCCAACGACGACGCTCAATAGGCAGTCTTCCCCCATTGTTAGTGTGTCAGGACACATTAGTGTTCACACTACTAATGCAATGTGGCACAACGTGTCCCTGACCACTTCTGAAGGTGGTTTGAGTGATTGGATCACAATAATGTGTCAGACGCTGTTCGTACCTGTGCTTAGAGCTGTCCACTTGTGATGAGATCACCCGAGATTGATGTTAAAACCAAGTGAGGACGGGGTCTTATTAGAAAGGACACATTTGATTCCTATAATAGCCAATATGTGTCCTTCAGAAGCCGTGCAGCCAGTCGAACTGCTTGAACCTCCTATCTACTCACTCACTGTAATTTGCTTTGGATAAAACTGTTTGTTAAAGGGTCAAAATGTGTCTTCAGTATTAATTGAGACAGCAGGGTGGGGAGATGTGCTTGAAACAAGAGATTCGGGTCCAAGCAAACCACCTATTCAATTCAATTTTTATTTAATTTCTAAAGGGATGATGCTACGTTACTGCCCCTTTTCCTTGCCTTGTTTTTTCCTTCTGATCACATCCTTGCGTGTGGCATTAATGTTTGCGTCTGCCCGCCCAGGTACTGACGGCCAAGGAGAGAAAGACCCAGATCGACGACAAGAACAAGCTGACAGAGCACTTCATCATGGCTCTGCCCATGCTGCTGTCCAAGGTAAGACCTTCAGAGCTCCAGAGCCTTCAGCCGGCACTGGGTCAGCAACAGGGAAGCCAGCGGCACTGATTAATGAGCAAGCTGGGTGATTGATTTGTTTGGCTAACTTGTTGATTGATGTGTTAAACGTGTAACTTTGGATGGACTACGAGAAGTGTTATTGATTGGCAGTATATTGCTTTGAATAAGTGTGCTGGCTAAATGCCTGGACTGTGATTGACCACTAACTTAATTGACGGGCTGATGGAACATAAATGAAGTTACTTAAGAATCAGAAAGAATCAGCTTACAGAGAGAATGAATAATGGACTGATTTTGATGCATTTTTCTCTTTCTGCCTTTGTCTCCTTTTTTACTTCTCTCTTCTCTGCAAATTCTTTCCATGTCTTTTTGTCTACCATCTCCTGTTTTCCTCTTTGTCTACTTTCTATCTCTCCATCTTTCCCATCTACCCCTCCCCACAGTACCAGGCGGACTCAGAGAAGGTAGCCAACCTGCTGCAGATCCCGCAGTACTTCGATCTGGACGTCTACAGCGCAGGGCGCATGGAGAAGCATCTGGACGCCCTGCTGAAGCAAATCCGGCTGGTGGTGGAGAAGCACATCGAGACGGACGTGCTGGAGGCCTGCAGCAAGACCTACAGCATCCTCTGCTCCGAGGAGTACACCATCATGAACCGCGTGGACATCGCCCGCTCGCAGCTCATCGACGAGATGACCGACCGCTTCGCGCACTCTGTCGAAGAGCTGCTGCAGGAGGTACGAAGGGAGGGATGGCACTGAGGGTTTGTCTGGGGTGGATGTGGTGAGAGAGCGCCTGTTTTGTGCATGTGCGATCCCAGGTGTCTGTAAGTAGGCCAAGTCTAGGAAACCCAGTCTGGATGCACAGTGGAAGGTCAAAGAAAAGGACTGACCCAGTGTGCAGAAATCTGGTAAATGTGCATGTTAGTGAGTTAATAACTGCCATTGTGATTTTTGGTCACAATCAGGGTTCCCACTGGTAATGGAATTGCTGGAATATTAAGAAGTTTTGAAAGTCGGGGAATCTGATAAAATATCTAAGGAAGTCAGGAAATGTCAGAGTGTTTTTGTATAAGGGTCACTCTACAGGAATGAGTTTAAGGCCATAGTGAGAGATTTGGCGAAGAATTAAGTTTGTCTCTGCTCTTGCTCTTTACAGGTTGTTTCATTAATGCTCCCTGTCTGCATTTAACTCACTGTTTTATTGTTTTGTTTGTTAAATCATGTGTTTAATTGTTATGTTTCGTTTTCTCATATTTTACATATTTTTAAAAGATTTACTCCTCTCCATATGCTGCTGTCTTGGTCAGATCTCACTCGCAAAATCACAGAATCTCTCGATTTCCTGTTTAAATAATGATTAAATAAAACTAAATAAATAAATGATGTTTCTACTCACAGTGAGCCCAGCTCAAGTGGAAACCAGACTGTTTACTCCCTCAGAGAAACATTAACAAACCAGGGAGGAAAAACACTATTTAGGTCATGGAAGCGCTCTGAAACTTTGTCCTGGAGGATATGAAAGTTGCGGAAACTCATGAAAAGTCATGGAATTTTACATTAAGGCCACTGAGGGATCCCTGTAGTGTACATTTAATCCTTATACGTGGTTGAAGTAATGTAGTATCTCAAAATATGATGGCGCTCCAAAATCCTAATCCATAACAGTGTAGAATTGCTTTGGCAACATGGAAGCAGTAAGAAAAACTGGCTTCAGCCTGCAGTAACTGCGTGACAGGATCTATTTATTATGGATGTCAAGGATGTGATTTATGTTTTCTTTTGGGTCCAATTGTCCCCACAGGAATAAAAATCTGGCAAAGACATAATACAACAATGCTTATTTTTAGAAATAAGAGAAAAGTTATGTGCAAATTTGATGAATGGACGAATTTGTGTGTAAGGAAATACAGTACATCATCATTTATTTATTTACTAAGTGGTGTTTGTTTTGTTGCAGGCTGAGGAGGCTGATGATGACGATATTTACAATGTTTTGTCTACTCTTAAGAGACTCACAGCTTTCCACAAGTAAGACTCTTTCTCTCTTTACCTTTGAGTTTCCATTTGTTTATAGAATACGGCATCAGGATAATATAAGACAAATAGAATAAATGTGTTTCTGTGTACATCAGTGTGTGTAGAGTGTGGCAGTAACAGCCAGGTTGTTTATGGATTCCACTGCCAGTGTAGCCACCCACACACATGAAAACATATGCACTGAAACCAGAGCATGTTATGTTTGAAATACCTCGTTAGCACTTGATTGAACTTTCTCGATGAAACCTAACGTGTGTTCCTTCTGTTTCCTGTCTCAGTGCCCATGACCTGACGCGATGGGATCTGTTTGGGAACTGCTACCGGCTGCTGAAGGCGGGCATCGAGCAGGGCTCCATGCCGGAGCAGATAGCTGTCCAGGCCCTGCAGTGCTCCCACTACTCCATCCTCTGGCAGCTGGTCAAGATCACCGAGGGAGCTCCCAGCAAGGTGCTGCACACAGACAGTGTTTTCACGCTGCTCACTCAAATCCCCGGGTTATACGAAGTCCAGGGTTAAGAGCTGAGGATGCCTGGTCTGAGCCAAGGTGGCCCAGAGGGACAGAAACTTATCTCCTGATTCTGTGGTGTGGAGCAGCCTCAGTGTGCACTCCACTTCCCCTAATCCATCTCTTTTAACTCTAAGTGGCATTGGATCACAGGTCTTGAGTGCTGTTTGGCTGTGGACCAAACCCCAAACCTCCACAAGACATTTTAACCCCTAATGCACTGCTGTGGCTTTGGCAAACGTTCCTCCTTTTCACATTCCACCATTTAAACTAAACCGGCAGCAGGGCAGTGCAGTGAATAAGGAGGCCAGAGGACCTGGATTCAAGCCTCCATCTCAGAAACTGTCCACCCCGCTGAAGTGCTGACCCTGTGCTCTGACCTTGTAAAAAAAACAGCTTCCTGATGTGAATCAATAAAGAGTCACATTATTCTTCATTATTAACCCACATCCACTTTCTGAGTGAAATTCCACTGATGCTCCTGCAGAGTGAGTGACGGCTTTACGCTAAAAACAGGCGGCCAAGGGTTAAAAAGGCTCAAGCCTTGAGTGGAGTGTGAAAAGTTGTGTACTGTACAGTGGTATAGTAGTATCCAAGTATCTGTCCTACAAAAGCAAAGAACTCAAACTGTATGAGCACTAAAACTTTGGAGTTTATTTCCCGTCCTGCTGGTGCATAAATAGATATTATATCATTTGATATCATTTCTGGGCATTCATGTTTTGTTGATATGAAATCTAAAACCTAGAGATGACCTTGTATATTCCGTGCTACCCAACATACAACACACACTGGAAGTAAGTTTTACATGAGCCGCCCTCTTGAGAAAGTAAAAAGAAAAAAAATCTGCCATCATTAGTTGATCAGTCTGCTGTCTCTCTGCTCTCTGACAGAGCTAACTGGCAGCAGCACAAGTCTATTGATTTCCCCGCCTCAATTACGTTAATGATTCATGATTAAAATCATTAAAGGCTGATCATTTTAACGATCCAATTACCCAGAGCCCAGCAAAGCACTTAACCAGCCTGACAGTCCGACAATTTAAAAATGATTACTGTCAAAGTGCAAGTGGTCATTATTTGTGGCATTTAGCTCATTATGTGTTTGCAGGATGACTTGGTGGCTCTCAGGAGAGTGGTGAAGTCTTTCCTGGCGGTGTGCCAGCAGTGCCTGTCCAACGTCAACACACCAGTCAAAGAACAGGTAACACACACACCTGATCTGACTTGATCTTAACCTTGACACACTCTGACTTCACACCCAACAGCAAACTGGAGGCTGGTGGTGAATTAAAGAAATGTAGTGAGGGTTTAATTTAACCTCGTGCAAACATGAAATCTCTATTTTTCTTCGGAATATGAGGAATATTGCCAGTGTTTTTCTAGCAGTTAGTCATGATCGCAACAGTGTCTGATATGATGACTAATCAAACTATTAACAGGAACAGTCTTAGAGAGATTGTATGTGCAGTTGATAATTTTCATGTCTTGAATTTTTTTGCCTTAAAAAATAGTAACATTGTATAAGATGTATGTTTTTGGGAAATTAATATCAGGAAACACGTTTTCTTTACTGAAATATGTATCTGTCAACCATTTTTTGTCTTTTCTTTTGTGTGCGTGTAAATTCACTCTTCATTTGTTTCCTGGTTCAGGCGTTCATGCTGCTCTGTGACCTGCTGATGATCTTCAGTCACCAGCTGGTTTCCGGCGGCAGGGAGGGCCTCCAGCCCCTGGTCTTCAATCCAGACAGCACCCTGCAGAATGAACTACTCAACTTTGTCCTGGACCATGTCTTCATCGACCAGGATGACGAGAGCCAGAGCATGGGTAAGGGAAAGAGCAAGACATTTTTTTTAACAGCCCCGGGAACTCTAACAAGAATTTAAGTCTTAAAGCTGGAATCTGGGACTTTTTTCTCCAGATTCCTGTGTTTTATTCATCTGGATCATGACGTCAGGTTCAATACCAAACTGACAGTGTTACCATAGTTAAAGCTGCTCTCTGCTATCACATTTCTGTCTGTAGAAGGAGACGAGGAGGATGAGGCCAACAAGATCGAGGCTCTCCACAAGAGGAGGAACCTGCTGGCCGCTTTCAGCAAACTCATCATCTACGACATCGTAGACATGCCTGCTGCTGCCGACATCTTCAAACACTACATGAAGGTGACTGGCTGGGGATCTTTGCAACTCCACATCTTTTACTTGCTTGCCTACTGTGCTTTATTTGACATACTCAGCATGAAATTAATACAATATATAACACTAGATACAAATTTGATAAATGGGGTCAAAACTATAAGCATGAAAAACAGCACTTAATAAAAAAAAGTGGGCAAAATCTAAAACTATACCTAGGAAAATTGTAAAACTGTCATTTAAAAGATGGTGAATTAGCTAACCTGAGCTCTTTAGCTAAGTCAGAGTCTAAGGGCCCTGATGGTAAAAACACATTACATTAATGTCTTGTGTCTATTTTAACACACACTTTACAGTAATCACAGTATCTTCAATGCAATTTTAGGATGTCATGCATGTTTGTGTTGTATGCAAGGGTGAAGCACTCATTTTACTAACTTTGCAGTGAGAATTACATTTGTTTGGGTCCTGATTTATTTCAGTAATTTTTATTTTATTTGTTTTATAAGCAGAGATACAAAACAGAGAATTGAGCTGTAAAACAACAGTGATTAAAATAGAATAACAAAACAGAAGAAGAAAAACCGACTAATATGCAGGTGTGATTAAAAAAACAAAATGAGCGTCTCACCTCAAAACAACCCAAAGAAACAAACAATAAAGCTGACAAGCAAAGACAGGATGTGGAGTTTTTATTCACCTCACCCAAGGTTGCAGTAGCAGCAATAAATTAAAAAACTCTGATGTGACGAGATGAGATTGAATAAACTGAATTCTGTTCGATGTTTTAACGGTTTTGTTTCCCTCCCTCAGTATTATAATGATTATGGTGACATCATCAAGGAGACTCTGAGTAAAACAAGACAGACAGACAAGATCCTGTGTGCCAAGACACTCATCCTCAGTCTGCAGCAGGTGAGACGACACACAGGCTCCATACACAGCTCTCTGACTTGAAATATGACTACTCATTCGCATACGTAATGCACACACACACCCACACATGCTCTTTGAACCATAACGCCCTCCTTTGTATGTGTTTACAGCTTGAAACAGACTCCATTCATTCAGATACACCTGCATGCATGTTTCAGCTCATGCATTCTTAAAGAGAAAGCACACAAACAGACTCACACTTCATCATCTGTCTCCTGTGTTGCAGCTGTTCAACGAGCTGCTGCAGGACCAGGGTCCCAACCTGGACCGGACCTCGTCTCATGTCAGCGGCATCAAGGAGCTGGCCCGCCGCTTCGCCCTCACCTTCGGCCTGGACCAGATCAAGACCAGGGAGGCCGTGGCAACGCTGCACAAGTAAGACCCTGACTGCTCTGATCTCTAGGGGGCGCTACACAGGACCACTTTAGACGAGTCTCAAGTCAGTTCCAAGACAGGAGATGGATTTAGTAATGTATTCATAAGATACGTCTTTACAGAATGACAGGGAGAAATTTTTGGAAGAAGGCTAACTCTTCAGTGCCATTCCTCAGCATTTTGAGATGATGATCACATTTTTTACACTTGAAGATAGACAGGAAAAAGTCAGCCTCCAATAGCAGCTGCAATAAGACAAGTCTGCATGACGATGCCATGAGATAGAGACCGCCAAGATGTCAGAAAAGTCACAGGGGAACTAAAACCCTGGTGTCATGGATCTGTTTTTAACGCCTGATGTTTGTCTTTGACAGTGAGTCTAAAAGTTTAAGTTTCTCTGTTCCTGCATCTTGATGACCCTCTCTCTCTCTTATTCTTTCATTCTCTCTTTGCATCTTTTTCTGTCTGCCTGTCAGGGACGGAATAGAGTTTGCATTCAAGTACCAGAATCCACGAGGGCCGGAGTTCCCTCCCATCAATCTGGCCTTTTTGGAGGTCCTCAGCGAATTCTCCTCCAAACTACTCCGGCAAGACAAAAAGACAGTGTAAGTATTCTCTTAAATCTTTTTCTTAAACCAAAACACCTAAACAATGTCAACTTCATCCTTTCCATAGTAATAGTCATTTTTCCATTTTCCATTTTATTTTTGCGCTAAAATCTCTAACTTTTCATTTTAATATGTGTTATTAAGTGAAACCCTGTAGTATGATTGTTTAAGCATGCTGCATCTCCCCTCAGTCACTCGTACTTGGAGAAGTTCATGTCAGAGTCCATGTCGGAGCGTCGGGAGGACGTGTGGCTGCCGCTGATCTCATACAGGAACAGTCTGCTGACGGGAGGTGACGAGGACCGCATGTCTGTCACCTCAGGCTCCAGCAGCAAGACCGGCTCCGTCCGCAGCAAAAAGGGACGGCCGCCGCTGCACAAGAAACGTATCGAAGGTGAGCAGGCAGGCAGGCGTACATGTGTACAGGTCAAAATGAGGGTTCCCTCAGTGTGTGTGTTGGTTTAGCTTCACAATAAATGAGCTGTTTTTACATTCATTTAGCCGTAGTTGCTCTTTACAGCTAGGAAAAAGTAAATACAAACAAAATTCATCATCTGGCCTTACTATTCACCATGCCTCAGCTTGTCCATGAATCAGCATATAAATATTCAAATAAGTGCCACTATTAAAGTGTAACTGGAACTAAACCAGAGGCAATGAAATGATAGAAAGATTTCAAAAGTCTAAGTGTGCTTACTCTTGGATTTTTATGGGTTTTTTTGTCAGCTGTAAACAGGATATCAGACACCACTGGTTTGGTTTTTGGGGAAATGATGCATCTCACCGTGGCACTCCATCAGACTGTATCATTCACTGAGGATAACGAGTCTACTGTTACCTTGTTATGTGTTGCTAACATTTCCTTGCATGTGTTTCCAGAGGAGAGTAGCGTGGAGGGCTCGTGGATGATGCGTAATGACACCCTACAGACACCGGGGGCGCTGCAGACGCCTCAGCTCACCTCCACCGTGCTCAGAGAGAACAGACCGGCCGAACACATGCCAGACCCAGACTCAGAGCCTGGATCAGAGAACGACTTCGTACACAAGTGAGTATGCATGCAAATACACACACGCAGCCTGCAGGGACAAATACAATGTGACGTGACAAGTAAAAACACATTCATAAATGACCTTTTCCCAAATTGCTTGTTTGCAGAAGATAAGATTTGCAAATCTACTCTATATACAGTTGAGCTCAGTAGACTTTTATCTTATTGTGCTGCGGTAGCCTAAGCTACCGCAGCACAATAAGAGCTTTTAAGCTTTTAAGCCTGTGTATCATAAGAGCACAATATGACAGTCATCCGTGCATGTTCACACACTTCTCCTGCAGAGGAAAGTGGAGTGTGTTCACCGCGTTTGTCTTCAGTCCTCAGATGCAGATGTCGTGGCTCGGCCAGCAGAAGATGGAGGAGGTGAACAGGAAGGACCGGACGAGCATGAACTACATCAAGTCACGCAGTAACCAGGGTGTCAGACAGACTGTGTAAGTGTGTGTGTGTGTGTGTATGTGCTGGTTTAGCTTTAACACACAGACAGTCCTGGGGAGTCAGCAGTTTTCAGTGTTGGATGACATCTGACTCACAACCTTTATTTAGAGTGTTCTCTTGTCCTTCTCTGTTATGCCCATGAATAAAAGTGAAATGCCACTAAAATATAGTTTTTGACAAAGATCTGATAAGAATATAAGAGCTATGGCAATGGGCATGCTGCCACTCTATCATAATTGTGTTTTTGCAACATTTTTATTGTCCCCCCTTTATTACGTCCCAGACGTGGGCTGATGGAGGATGACGCAGAGCCCATCTTCGAAGATGTGATGATGTCATCGCGGGGCCAGCTGGAGGACATGAACGAGGAGTTTGAGGACACCATGGTGATCGACCTGGTTAGTGATATCACTTCTCTTTGCCACTCGTTTGTCTCATTTGCTCATTTTCCTCTTAATTCAATCCTTCACTCTGTTTTTTGTCCTTCCCAGCCACCGTCGAGGAACAGACGTGAGAGAGCGGAGTTGAGACCGGACTTCTTTGATTCTGCAGCGATGATAGAGGATGAGTCGGTGAGTGAATGAGATGAATAGCTGGGCTGGTGAAACCACATCAGCCCAGGTGTTAGCCTTTGGAGTTAGCTCCAAAATCGGTGGCTGTTTACATCTTAACATCTTTTGTCTTATATTTCTCTTCATGGTTTGACATTGAACTAAAGGAAAAATTGAGTTTGGTTTCAGCTTTTATCTCTGTGCATTACTTAGGGCAAAGAAACTCTGGTTTACTCTGGCATTTTGTACATGAAAATACATTTGCAAATTCTTTTTTGGAAGATTTTGAAAGTTGCATTGTTTACCTCAGTGTGCCTTTTAAAGTATTTTCTGTTGCTCACCAAGTGCGAATCTTTCCCTCAAAAGTTCACCAGTTTACTGAAGTGTTGTGGGAGAACTTGTTTCCTAAGTTTTTATTTTTTCGGGGCT
>OMKZ01020987.1:8823-46414 GCA_900302535.1 Neoniphon sammara | reverse complement strand
TGCTCACGACTCCTCTTTGAAAGATTTTGTATGGTAAGTGAGAGAAGAGTGACTGGACGGAGTGTGTGAGCGCACAGCACATTGTGTTTGTGTGTCGCTGTACAGGATAGAGTACTGAGGCTGTGCTTTTGAATGTGGCATTTGTGTTTATAGGAAGCACATGATGTTTTTTTTCTCCTCAGACTTTAGCGCTTGCTTGAGCCTCAGGGGCTTTTTTTTTTTCCTTTTTTCTTTTTTTTTTCCTCGCCCCCCCTTTTTTTTTCAGACCGGCGTTCAAATTTTGCTTCTAATTTAGTCTCTAATTTAACATGCAAAACTACAAAATTCTTTGTATAATAAAGTTTTAAATGTTGATATTCACCCCTCAGCACAGAGCTTGTACATAACAGGGAGGCTACTGCAGTAAAGTAATTTTCGGTGTGTTCATTTTTTTGTTTTAACTTTGTAATTAAAATATCTCATCATTTGTATTTATATTTTACAAAAAAGTTGCTTTAAAATAAATATACAAACTGCAAGATGAAGTATGTGTTCTGCTCCTCATTGCTTTCACCATTGGTGGAATAAGAGCAGGTTGTAAGGATATACATTTCTTATGCTTACGTTCCAAACTCTGAAGCTTTTAGATTTCATATGCAGCTTGTGTCCGGTCCCTTTGTGTCAGAACCAAAGCAATCCTATATTGCCATCTTATGGAATACTTTTGTATTGTTGATGTCATCCAATTTATTGCCGCAACCCTGAGAGAACAGCTGGCCAACTCCCATTTGCTCCCTCTGTTAGCTGAAAATGTGGTGGCTTGCAGCGCCCTCCAGTGGTTGTAAACCTCTAACATTAATGTTAAGCCAATGGAGTGATAATGCTGAATACATGACTTTTGTTGATACTTAAAACTTCTGGGAGTAAATATTGGCCAGGCCACTCTAAATACGATGCTGTCATATCATTGTCCCATTTGAATACCATAAACAGGAATCAGGAATTATTTTTTAATGGGGACAAAAGCATCTGCTGTGTTTTCTGCATCACATTCTCAACATGCTTTGAATACATAAATGAAAGCCTGACATTTGCTCCTTGTGGATGTGTCAGGCACTGATGATCCAGGCTTCAGTGGCCATAGAGGGCTGGCCTAGAAAGAGCCTGCAGCCGGGCAGGCTCTGCTGAAAGCACTAGATGAACAGCAATATGTCAGCATGAAGATCTGGCTGAGGTTCAACAAAATGATGACTGAAGTAAAGGCGAGCAGCACAAGGGAGATTGACTCCAAGTTGAACTCACAACTGGCCTATCCCAGCAGAGAGGGTGCCAGGGGATTTCTAGCAGCCTGCCAAGTGCCAGGCCAAAATTGAGCAGCTTCCATAGCTAAACCACTAAGTGACCATGCCACTGTAAAGTGGGTGTAGTGGCTTTCTTTCACAAACAGCCACTGCCCAGTCAGTCTTCAGACATACAGCTCCATATGTCCACAATCAGAGGCATAAAGTGCTCAAGGAAATCCAAGGATATAATGTAAACAAAGCATAGCACGTATTTTCCTTTTACAAAATTGAGTTTGTGGTCAAGACTATATGGTTCCCATGGTCTTTCTGGACTCCACCTTTAAAACCTTATTTCCTTGCCTTTAGCACTTCCCTTATGGCCAGCTGCCACAGTGTGAGGGGTCGAACACTGGCAAAGGGGTCAGCCGGTCCAGCACATCAAAGTATACCAAGCTGTTTTCAAAGAAAAACAGAAAATATTGCATTACACAGTCTCTCTCAAGTGTATGTTGGTTGTTACAGAGGGGATATCAGCAATCCAGACCCTAAGACCTTAAGACCTCTGGAAAAAGATTAGAAGACAATATTGTACTTAATGCGGATAACTTGGCTGTTTGGAGAGCAGACTAAAATAGGTTCAGGGATGATCTTGAGCCTTCTTGTGTTATTTAGGTAACTAAGGATGTGTGACAGGGAGGGTGGGTTCACTCAGCAGCAAAGATCAGAGAGCTTGAGGAAGTGAACTGTGAGCCTCAGCTGCTCCCTTCAGGCAGAGCGCTGGCTCATTGCACATCGCCAGGTAAAGGTCACAGAGCGACAAGAGGCTGTCAGTCAGCTAATTGAGAGGCTGTTGGAGAAAGAGAGCTTAGCTACTCAGACCTGGGTTTCTCAGCCCAAACGCTGGAGTCAGAGTGTTACACCCTGAGGCAGAAGGTGCAGGAGGGTCAGACTCATTACTGAGAGCTCTTCTTTGGCCACCATTTCCTTGTTAGTGAACACTGGGGTGTGAATGTAAAGCCAAATACTGGACTACGACCATAAGCATCTAATAACAAGCTATCACACTTTGCACACAGACCTCATCCGGGTATAAAAAAGCTGTAAGTTGCTCCAAGGTGTATGTGTTAAGCCGCTGCGGCTGACACTGCAAGGTCACCACCCTCTCCACCATGAAGGTTTTTAAATTTCTTCCAATTCCAAGTAAAATTCACCATAATTTACAACAGAAAACAGGCCTGCTTCCTTTGCTGTTTGTGTGCATTTGTTTCCTTTGGGTTTTGCTTGTGTAGCTTGTGGAATTTCTTTGCATAAGAAAATAATGTTTTGGTGTATTAACTACTGATTGTCATTTAATATAATTTCTAAACACTGCTGTGGGCAAAATCTGTAAGAACAGAAACTAATTATGTGTCTGTGCTGAAAAGATTCTTGTGCACTCTTCCAATCTATATATGTCAAATGAATCATCTCAATCATGCAGGCAGAAATGTTTTGTTTAGGTGATTTCATTTTGCAGCAATTTATACCGGTCAGGTCAGGCAATTTCCATAGATTCAAGCCTCACTCACCAAACAAGCAAGTACTCATGAAAGTGCCTTATCTTGTTTGTTTCTGTTTTTTTCTGTGGGAGTACTTTCAAACTGCTCATTGCTGTTCTCTGTTTCTCTCTGAGGGGAATATGAATGCAAAGAGTGCAGTTCGGCTCAATGCCACAGCCAAGGATGGTCCTGTAGTTCTCTTTGTATAACAAGTGAACATTCACTAGCCTTTTCTCTCTCTTTTCTGGGGTCATACATTCTCTGGTTTGGATCTAATGGCACTGCCATAAAATGAAGCTCATTTGGGTGTAAAAGCAATAACATTTTATGGGCCCACAAAGTGAATCTCCCTTTCTCTTTTTAAAAACCAGCCGTTTATATGCTGTACATGTCAACCACATCACAGATTTGAGTCTTTGGTTTCTGAGGGAGAGGTGGTCATGTTTTCAGTAATTGATAGGGATGTCCCAGGCAACAGGAATAATAAATTCCTATATTTTGTGACTTCCTTCAATATACAGTGAAAAGACTGGATGAAATCAACAGTTTGGTGATAGGATAGTGATACATTTCTCAAAAATTTTTCATTAAAAGGTATTTTGCTTAAAGCAAGGCGTCCCCAATTTTTCATATCAAAGACCCCCAGATCACAACACTTATGTCTCACTTGAGTGATAACAGTCCATTCTTGTACATTCCCCCACTGGACTAATTTCTGGAGACAGTGAAACTGGAATAACAGTGAAATTAATTAATGATTGGTTGCTGTGGGCCTACCTTAATGACATGTTTCTCAGAGTTGTAACTTCTGAAAAAAGAGAATCCTTCTTAACACTGAAATTAGATTCTTTTATCTCCTTTTTTTTTTTTTTTTTTACAGTGAGCAATAGTGAGCAATAAATACAGTAAAAATTCACCAAAAGTAAACCAGACAGAGACTTAATGGCTGAGGTAACTGTCTTGCGTTATCAAATTAGTCTATCTATCTATCTATCTATAAATACATATCTGTATCTATCTATGTATGTATGTCTTGGCTTCTTTCAGTAACTGAGTAAAAACATGGGGAAAAAAATGGAAATATTAGGCTGGCTTCACACAATGAGACTTCCATGCAATTATTTGCAGGTTGCAAATGAAACTTTTACTGTTGCCATGTCAACAACCCCATATGGAACATTCCAAATGATGATTATAATTTTCATTGGATGGTTCGCTTGGAACTCCAAGTTTCATGAAACTAAAGTTGCACTTCAGTTGCACCATATAAAGCCAGCTTTGATATGAGGTACTACAATACTAAAGCTGCCAGAAACTACACTTGTCCCATAATGCTTTGCGTTAATGTGCCGTCATGTCAGCTGATCTCTGCAGTAGCAAGGAGAAAGATGTCGCTGAAAAACGGGCGAAGGATGGACTCTGTATTCACCGCGACGTTTGTCTTCTGCCTGTTTATGACGACCGGTGAGAAATATGCAACGTTACATACTTAAAATTTACTTTAGTATGACTTTATTTCTGGACGTATTTCACACAGATTTGCCACCGGATTTACGAATGACAGTTAGCAAGCAACAAGCATTAGCATCACCCGATGGCTTGCTGACAAACGCTTATGTTGAGTAATATATCATTTCATCAAAACGTTAGGGGCAGATCATTATATGGTGTTGTTTTGTAGACATTTATTTTGTTATAGAGGCAGTATTGACTTTTAAATCAGTATGTTGTACCTATAACCGGGCTAATGTGTGAAAATTATAGCCTGCTAGCTACATGACATGATCACCAGTGGCTAGCGCTAGCTTAACGCGTTAGAAAAAGGTAAAAGCCAGCTAGCAACGGGGATGTTTCTGTTAGTGTGATATTTTTTTCATTTATATATTAAACAAATTCATCGAGGTCATTGAAATCGAAAGAGAAGCATACGCATTTGATAACTATTAGTTACTGATTCACAGAGGAGTGGGGTGTCATGTGACTTGCTCCAACTTATAGTTCCTTTTCACGTTCATCATCTCGGCTGTCAGTCACGAGATTCTACCTCTGTCCACAGTGCTGTAGTTTGGTTTCTTGCCTCTGTCTCCCATCATGACTAGTCTTCTATTTTTGACAAAGCTGTTGTGTACTGGTTCTTTAAATTAACACCTCAGTGGAAATGAATTGTGGCACTACTGTCAAGGGTTACTTCTCTCTTTCCAGAGGCCCTTCCTCCTTCTGTAGCAGAGCAGCAGCTGAGGAAGAGAATCATATGACTGAGAGTAGATGGTAGAATCATCTCTGAGTGGAAGGTTTATCCTGATGTGATTAATGCAGCAGAATAAATGCCTCATCTAAGTGACTCGGGGTTCATTCTGTTTCATTTGTAATATGTAAATCCATAAGAGTCTCTTCCAGAAGGTAGGGAAGATTCAGAATAATTGGTCCTCCCGAATGACAAATCTTTGACTTTTTTCCTGAAGCTATGCGTTATTTATTTATTCATTTCAAAATGTTACATAATGCGCACCAGCTGTAAATTTATTCATTGTTTGGACTATTTTCAACTTATTTTACCTAAGTTAATACCCTGTTCTTTTTTTCCCAGGTGTCCATGGAGACAGCGTAACAGTGTTGCAGACTCCAGAGTTTGTATCTTTCCAGAAAGGAGAATGGCCTATTTCAGGAGAGAAGATCCCTGACCTAGTGGCTCTAACCATGGGCTTTTCTGTTCAGGAGGTGCTGTGCCATTTAACAGATGTTCTGTTTGGTTTTATGTGTGCAGCACATAAAGTCAACGGGGGCAGTCCACATTAATCACACTTATTGTCAACTTGCCACAGTTAGCTTGAAAGTTAATATCCTTCTGCATATGATGGTTAAATATTGAAATACATTAAAAAATGAAATAAAGAGTAAATGAGTTAAGTGATTGTAAAATACAAGCACAATATCCAATCAGAACACTTAATAAACCAGACAGTTTAAGCCACAACAAAGTAAACATGCCTTCCGGACATGGAAAAATAAAGGGAGCAGCATGCAAAATACAGTAATGTGTTGTTTATGGTGTGGAAAAAATACACTACTTAAACAAAACACTTGTGAAATGTGTAGATAAGTTTCTATTTTATTTGATTGTTTATGATTATCCTAGCATTAAAACTGTTTATCTGTACAGGATCTGTCCTGGCCAGGCCTTCAGGCTGGTCCGTTGTTCCAGCGTCCCCGAGCTAATGTGCTGGTAGTGGTGAGGGGAGTTGATAGCCTGGCGCTGCCCCAGAGTGTGGCTTCCTACCCTATGGAGAACGTGAGTTACACAGAATTTTACATTTATTGTCATTGTATATTATATATTTTATGACATCATGTAGGGATGTCACATATTTCTTGTATGTCAAATACATTCGTTTGAATAAAACCGGTTGGTTTTATAGTAAGTGGCTCTTCTTCTTCCATCCAGCCGGTGCCCTTCACTTTGGACAGTGTTGCAGAGACAGTACACTCTCTGTTTGCTGAGGACACCCCTGTGGTGCTGCAGCTGGCCCCTAGTGAGGAGGTAATGAAAACTGTACTGAGAATGAACCGAGCATAATTATTATCCATATAAACCTGACGTCAATGGTTTGCTAACTTTGCTCTTGCTCTTCAGAGGCTGTATATGCTGGGCAAGGCCAATGCTGTGTTTGAGGATCTGCCAGTTACCCTGCAGCAGATCCGGGCTCGTCTGTCCCAGGACGGCTCTGTGCTGGCCTCCCTGCCCCTCAACTCTCTCAGCCGCAACGCAGAGGTCAGCTTCACCTACAGCACCATCACACCTCATAGAGGGTGTTACCTGCTTTTGCATCTGATATTTAGGGAGCAAAAGTACTGCATTTCATTTTCTGTTAATGCCACTTTTTTTTTTTTTACCATTTTTCTGCATTCAACGTGCCTTCTTCTCATGTAGCTTACAAAGAGAAATCGTGATGATGAGATTATCTGGTCACTGATTACTCTAAATTTCAGGTTCAAATGTTATTTTTCGTATGAATTTATACAGATATAGGTTTATATCTGTGGCAATGAACAGCTACCAGTATGCTGATACAGAATTTTGGCAAATATTGGCAATAATATTGGTATACACCTTAGGTGGGCCTTATTATTAATGAATAGAAATACACAGGGTTGGATTCTTTGGCATCTTTGTTATACTTATTGGTATATTAATGCATACAGGATTTTACCATCAAGTAATTATGGCTACCTCACATGGTTTTTATGATTGAGACCTTGTATTGACCTTAGTGATATTGATGAAGTTATTTAATTACAATTAGGATCTCTGGGTTTGTGTTCATCAAGTGGAAAACTATTTTGGTGGGTCTGTGTTTCCTGTCTTACCTCTTGATTGTGTTTCTTCTTAGGCTGACTTGCTCTTCCTGTCTGAGGTCCAAGTACTGCATGACATCACAGCTCTGGTAAGTCATTCAGGTTGGCAGAGACAAGAGTTTATATATTTATGTATTTTTATTTTATTTCATTTTTTTTAGCATGTTTTCAATAAGCGATGCCCTTTGAGGTATGACCAAGATTTCCCCTCTGCCCTGTCTGCAGCTGCAGAGGCACAGGCATCTGGCTAAGGACCACTCCCCTGACTTGTACTCCTTGGAGCTGTCCGGCCTGGAAGAGCTGAGCCGGCGCTACGGCCAGGACTCCCCTCAGTACCGTGATGCCACTGCCATCCTGGCCTCTGTCCTGCAGAAGGTAAGGAAGAAATCGGAAGGGGCACCACGCTTTGGCAGCTGAACCTCTTCGATCATCAGTTTAACCTCAGTTTATATCCCTGCTTGTTTTGCTTTGCAGTTTGGAGAGGATGTGTATGGTCTCTATGGTAACAGTGCTGTGGTGGAGGTTGTGACAGTGAAGAGCTTCGAGGCTCCTTTGACCAGGAAGTCTCGTTCCATTCTGGAGTCCAAACAGATTGTAAGTCTGGGGCTGGCCTACTTGTTGATTGTTTATTTTTCCTCTACATTTCTAGTTCTCTTTTAATCCCATAAATTTTTTTCTGTGCCTCCTGCAGAGCAACCCAGACAGCCCGTATAACCTGGCTTACAAGTACAACTTCAACTATTCTGTGGTCTTCAACATTGTGCTGTGGCTGATGATTGCTCTGGCCCTCGCTGTAATTGCCATCGCCTACAACCTGTGGAACATGGACCCAGGATATGACAGCATCATCTACAGGATGACCAATCAGAAGATTAGGATGGACTGAGACCATCAACACTCCAGCTGTCAACATAGATCCCTCCAGTGAATGTTTGTAGTTTTGTGTGATTTCTCGTTTAGTGACAAAATTGGAAAGTGTGAGGTTGAAGGGGGGAAGGCCCCAACAGAAAATATCATATAATAATCGCTTTAATAATTTTATGATAGGGCAATGAATACATAACCATTCAGTAAGACAACTTCCCATTGTTGAAGCATTGCAGCATGAAAATTGAAGGCTCTTAAATTTTTAACCCTTGAGACCTTGATTGACATTTTTGACAGTAGGGACTCTGAAGTTTACCCAGATATTGAGGTTACAGGTTAACTGATCTCATCTGGAATGTGAAGGTACTACTGCCTAGATGTTATACACTGAAAAAAAAAATCAAATTTCCACCCCTTCAGCCCCACTGCTCACATCATTCCTTATGACTTAACTCATCACTGTCCATGTTCATTTTTTTTCTCTGGTGATTGAAGTTTTATTTTCTATTGTAAAAAATCTGCTCATTGTAATGTTCTGAAAGACTGAGAATTGTGTGACCTGTGTGTTTGTGTGTGTGTGTGTGGTGGTTGTTGTGCTTCTCTTTCTATATGAAACTGTTTTAAGTTAAATGAAATCTATGTGTATATATTGAAAATAGAAGTATGACTGTATGAGAAACTGCTGTATTATTGTGAGAAGATTTGTGCAATGTTTATGCCAGGTAGGTTGCACCCTGCATGGATTCTAAATGGTAAATAAATACATATTGGGTCATAAAAAATATGATTGGAATTTTGGTCGTTGAGATTGGGCAAGGAGAAATAATGCTCTGTAAATGGCAGCAAAATGCAACATAATAAATTATTACATGGATGACCTTTCTTGATTATGTGTGCTGTCTGCATTATAGAAACTGCTAGACACATGAGGATTATCATCCTAAATGGTGTTAGGTAGGAAAGACTGAAGGATAAGGAGATGTAGATGACTCCTAAACATCACCTGTAGAAAAGCCAAGTCGAGTGCATCTGAAAAGAACCTGATGAATATAAAGTCTGAAACAAGACGTAAAAGAAATACATTGGCAGTGTATAGCAACGATGACAAAAAATCCCGTTTTCATCCTTGCAACATAATGGGTAACAGCTTGCCGGCAGTTTTCTCTGGAAAGATTGTTATTCAATTTCATCCTGTATTGCGTAACAGTTCAGCCAATCAGAATGCGAATAAAGGGTTTTGAGTCCCGCCCCTGGGATTATCCACCCCACGTAATTGGTTGTGTGCTTTCATAACTGTTTTGAGTTACTCACGTTATTGTGTTACTCAAGCAGTGAGCTGCATATACCTGCCACGGTGAAGGATTGCTCACATAGAGATATTAATTGAAAAAGATGGTTTGACTGTTGATCAAAGGTAAGCTTTGTTTATCGTTTATTGTATATTAAACTTAGGTGACCTCGCTTGTCTGTTTTGATGTCGTCTGTTAATTGCGTAGGTAGCTGATAATTTTTCTCCTTGTAGTCTATTGAAAATTCTCAGAATTACATAAAACACTTAGTCTATTACAACAAAATGTAACGTTATGCTTTGTACAGAGATGTTTTGCTTTTATCTTCATTTAGCTATATTATATAGGTTTATATTAATGCAATAGCTGCAATAATAATGTCAATAGCTTAAATCACCACAATACTGATGAGAAGAGGAATTTTGTCATAACGGGACATTCTTACAGGTCACTGTTAATGTTAACACCACTGTAAACACCACTTACCAGTTATAGTTTACGGATAAATTAATCATGCTTTTACTTTCATTAAAGGCGAATTTCACCATAATGCTCAATAATATGCCGAATTTTTACTGGAGAGAGATTTACACAACTCAAAAGTAGTTTTCATCTGAATTCATAATTTTAAGAAGGCAGTATTGGAGAAACAGACTATTTATTTAAATTAATAGAGGTTTCCAAGCCATTTTTCTTATTATTTATCTCTTCGTGTCTTTTTGTTTCACGTCCCAGCTAGCATCTACGCGGTCAGGAAGATCCGGGCCTCCATTGCTGAGGGAGAGCAATTGGAAAAGCCCATCTTAACACCATGTAGTGCTATCGGTAAGACCAACCCCTGCATGACAACTAACACTTCTGACAAATTAATAGACTAAGCCCCACATTAAGAGACAACAGTCTAGCTGAAAAGAATCTTTTCTGTTAACAATAACCCTGGAGCTGTCCTTTTCAAAACAATCAGTTCAGCGACTTTAGTCTTCAGAGAACATCCAACAGTTTTAAATGTTTATTGTGCACCAGATTTCAGTATGTGACTTCTTTTATGATTCTACATTCTTTGCTGAAAAGCAAAGAAGCAGGTTACACGTGGGCATGTAACGTAGTAAATTCTAGCTAATTTAGTATTACAGGATACTTGGTGGAAGTTACAAGATTTTGTATCCAGATACCTGCTCATTCTAAGGAACTGGGGAAGGGGGAGATTTTTAACTGACCATTGTGTCATGGGGTAAACCCATGAGATTACAGGTTATGTAGGTGTGTGCATGTAAGAGCTACTCATGTGTGGATAATATACATTTCATTGACTTGCATATGTATCTCTTTTTCACTTAGCTGAAAGGAGAGCTGGACTTGGGTCGTGGGGTGACCAGCCAGCAGCCATACCAAACCCTGAACCTGATGCAGATGTCACCGAAGCAGCAGGCTCAGGGACATCATCGGAGACATCTGTGCAGAAATGTGGTTCCTGAGGTTAAAGACATCACTGGACTCTGGGGCTCGCAACAACCTATCCATTGCAAAAAAAAAAAGATTATCTTTGAGTTTTTGTATTGTATGATTATAGCTAGGAATACATTGTCAAAGAAAAGAGGTCCCATCTTGTACATATGACCACCCATCCACTCAGAACATTCATCACCATCAATTTTGTCACACTGTATTTTTATTTATTTATTTTACAATCACATGGTTGCAATGAATTATACAACCGCCCCTTTGTCTGACAGTGCAAAGTATATTATTCCCATGCGAGCCTCTGTCCAGTGCCTATATGTCATACTCAGTGGCCAGCGTCCTGATCGCACACCTGCATTTATTCACTGCAGTGTTTGATGGCCTACTCACCAACCCCTATGTCTAGGGGCTAAGCAGGCCTGATGTCTCTGCTGCAGCTGTATCAATAAATGACAAAAACTGTTACCATTTTGTTTTTGTTTTGTGTAATTATTCATCATACATATAAGTAGATTTGCATAAGTTATTGTTTATCAGGGTCAATGTTGATAACCAAGCAAGGCATTTTTTTTTTTACCTCAGTGACTACAAGACTTAAATTGCAAAATCATAGTTACAACCCAGGGAAGGGAGTGTCATATACTAAGCAATCTCCTTGTCACTAAATAACTCTACTGGGATCAAGATGACTGAAAATGAGCAGAAGCAGGGTTTTTGTCTTTCACTCGTTCACTCCAAGCGTGAGAGTTATGAGCAAATAGCCACCACATCCAGCAGTAAGCACTGAGGTCAAGTGAGCCTTCTTCTCAAACCACTGAGCTGCCAACCTTTTGCGCTAATTTGTATGTGTTTACCTTATGTATTCACGAGCTAAACCGAGCAGTGATCTAATCTGTAGGTGCAGCTGCTCACTAATTTCATGAGGAATTGATATACTTCCGGCGTTCACCGGAAGTTCTTAAGGAATCGGGAAGCGCCTGTAAAGCACTGACCAGACCCCAAGAATGTGTGTTTATCATCATTTGAAGATGCATGGGGAAACGTCTAGGGCGCAACAGTAGCTGTGTACAGTTCACTGACATTTCTTATTTATCACAGTTGAATCCCCATCCTCGGGTAAGCTCCCAGATCTCCTGCGTTTAGCTTCTTGAACAATATAGCTAGCTAGCTTCTCTAGCTACCGTTAGCTAACCTGGTGTCTCACAATTTATAAACTAATACACCAGGTTAGTTAGCGTTGGACCTTGGAGAAAAGTCAGCCTTAATGTCCGATATGTGGCCGTTATGGTGGTAGACATGGTGCTGATAGTAATTCAGCCAACCCCTGTTACATAGGGGTTAAATGGTATCTTGGGAATTCAACATAAACATTGGCGACAGTAACAAAAGAAGCATCTTCAATGCTACTAGCTAGCTTAGCATTGTAACTTAGTTTACCGTTTTTTGTTCTCCGTAAGCACATTTATTTACACCAAGACAGTGCAGTATATTGGTTTTGATTTTCTTCCAGATTTAACAAAGACAGTATAAGTATAGGAATACATTCTGCCTGGTGCACTTTCACTATGGTGGTCGTTGCACAGTGGAAATACTGGAGATGATGAGTTTGTACAGTCTTGTCTATTGTTTTTCTTACTGCAGTGTCCATACTGCTACATTGTTATCATGGCTAAGAGCATCTTATTGATTGTCATCCTGTTAGCCTAGTTTTCGTGCTCTGTCAACATACCCTGATGAAGGCATGTTGCCTTCAGGGTACAGTTATTGCTAGGTTATTGTTTTCCCTTCCTCCCTCCGTGTATTTCACTAGTCTGCCTACTTGAATTGTTGAGTATCTTGAGGAACATGTGTTAGAGTAACTAGGCCAATGCTTCTTGGTGCTACTTGTCTAACCAATTTCACCAAATTTGTTTGAGATTGAGTCATTAATTTGAAATAGAAATGAAAATTATTTTATTCTTTGTATATGTGCTTCTTGCAGAGTGTCCTTGTTGTGCCTTACCCAATCTGGACCATGATGGAGCACAGAAAAGCCTTAACCATCTCACTCATGCTTGACAAGGATAATTCTACAGTGCGTATGAAAATTTGTCATTGAATTGTTTAATTTTCACTTCCAGCTGCCTTATGGCATGCTTGTCATGCACTTTGTGAATTTGTAGTACCCAGTATGAAATGCACATGCTCTAATCACTACTGATCCTGTCTGGATAACATCTAGATGGATCAATATTTTGCTACACTGCTTTTACAGCTGCTGTCGTGGATTGCCATCCTTCCACAATGGCTCCAACATGACAAGAACTAGCATCAAGGATTACAGACTTGCCATGTTTGGATGTTGTTATGAGCACACTCTGGGGTTCTTTATGAACTGACTCCAGCATGCCTTGTTCCACAGATCATGATCTTCCTACATTCTGTTGTTCAGTAAGCGCTGTTGTTGTTGAAAGAAATGGATCACATGAGTAGCAGATCACTGTGAGTGCACTCACAGTGATCTTCTACTCATGAACACATTTTATGCATATTATTTAAATTTGCAAATGCTTCATGCCCGCTATTAGATAACTTAGAAATTTCTATTTTTATCCCATTCCCACTTGTAACCTGTGTTTACACAAATGTTTGCTGATTAAATGGCAGTTTTACTCAAGAGCCACAACCTCAAAATTGCTATGCACAATCAAATGATCTCAAATACACTGATTATACATTAAAGCCACACGCTTCTATGGAGATTGCTATTTGTGGACTTTATGCATACATGTAAAGTTAGCCATTTTGACTGTGCATGTAATTAATTTTATATGCTCCCCTTGTGATTTTTAGATTGGAAACCCACTCAGAATTCCCATGACATGTCTCTCGTCAGAGTGTGGGAAGTTAGAGAGACAGGTAGATATCTCTGCTCTGTGTCTGAACACCTGAAGATATGTTACTGTGATAACATAACAATTCTGAAGGAGTCTTGAAATTCCCTCTGTCCCAGATTCACTGGACCAAGTTCACAGGATGCAAAACCGGACACAGTGATTCAAAGCATAAGAATGGATCCATGCAGTTTGATCACCATGAAGCAGCTCTGGTCCGATTGGGAATGTCCAGGTAAGAAAAATATCACAATAAGACTTTTTAGGCTGTTGATTGCATCACTTGCTTAGGTTGTTAGAGCACAGACAAGTAACCAGGAGCACCGTCTTCAATTATATTGAAAGAATTTGCCTAAAAAATGGTACCATTATAAGTCAACAGATTGGATTTACACAAAGGCAGGCAGTTTGTGCAGTTGGATAGAAACCCTGCGTTCAGTTATAATACAGGTGCCCCACTTTCTTAACAGATAACTTATGGTTTATGTCAACTTCGATATTGTAAAATAGATACAAGCTAATACAAGACTGAAATATTTTCACCCAGTCATTGTTCTTTAAATCAGATGAAATAATGTGTGATTCAAACTAATATAAGCCGTGTTGTTTAGATTCAATTGGGTCATCAGTCATTCTGTTGGATTTTGCTAGTGTAATTAATTGCAGTTTCTCAAACATGCACAAGATGGGGCACTCATCCTTAGTATTAACTGGCTCACAGTTTAATACTTCTTCATACTTCTTCAGTCATAGGATCTACCATTGTAGTTCATAGACATTATGACATACAGTATATATTTTTTAATGTATAATTCATATCCAGTGTGTGTGTGTGTGTGTGTGTGTGTGTACATATATATCATTAAGTTGGTTCAGACATCCCAAAACTAA
Organism: Neoniphon sammara; assembly: GCA_900302535.1. Lineage (NCBI taxonomy): Eukaryota > Metazoa > Chordata > Actinopteri > Holocentriformes > Holocentridae > Neoniphon > Neoniphon sammara. The sequence goes on along the minus strand of OMKZ01020987.1, from coordinate 31,880 downwards.
TTTGACAAGTTATAGATATGGTGTAATCACTCAATAAAACAGATAACTAGGGTACAGAATTATATGCATGACATAACAAAACTGTTACTTACAGCCTATTTTCCTTTGTTATGAGGACCATATTTGGGAATCTGGGTGAGCATATCCTTTTTAATATAATCAGCTGCAGTTTGTTTAGTGAACAAGTGCACTTTTGCTTTACTCTTATTCCTCACAATTTGCTTTAGACCAATATATTTTTAACACATAAGAGAGAGATTTGAAGACAACATTTTGGGTCCCAATTATAGAAACTAAAGTGAAAGCAGCAAAGGCATCTCTCATCAATTTGCCATTGTTCTCCTTTAGCTTAGCCAAACAACTGTTGCTGTCTTTTCTGAGCACAGTGTGAAATATCAGTATCATTCAACATATAGCTTGCCAGTGCATATTCTTGTGTGAAGTCCACTTCAAATTGCTTTCTGTAATCATCATCCTCTAAAAACGTACTCTTCGTGCGCTTACTATCCACCACACATTGGTTTTCTTCTATTTGATCTTACAGTCTTTCATGCTATCCATTAAACTGTGCCTAAATACACAGTTGCAAAAATGTTGAATGAAAATAGAATGTTATTAGAAATCTATTCTCTCCAACTAGGAATTGAACAGTATTTCACACACCTGATACTGCTGTACAAATAAACTGAAGCAGCTCAAAATCTATTATAGATAAAAAGGTTTGAAATTAAGTCCTAAAACTGAGAGGATGAAAATTCCTCATATGTGCAAGTGAAACATGACGTCCTATACCAATAATACAGGCACTCATTGGGCCAATTAGAAGCACACAAACACTTATTAGACCAATCATTGTAATTTTTCAAAACAGAACACAGTGGCAAAATGCATCGTTCCTCCAAAGTTTGTCGAGATCAGACAAGAGGTGTCTGAAAATCTTTGACCTAAATGTTTGACCTAAATGTTTGACCTGGGATCTATTTATCACACTTAAGACCTTTCCCGCTTCCTGAGTTCAGGACACAGTGAATCAGTGCCAGTATGCACAGTGAAATATCACTGGCTTAGTTACATTAGGAGACATTTTAAATACAAAACATAAAACCACCATTTCCTTGATTAAGTAGATTTCAAATACACCCAGTGCACAACTAATAGAAACCTCTCCCATGCCTGTGTTGACAGCATGGGTTTAATACAATGCTCTAAACTGCTGTGCTTTAAGGGAACATAAGGCCCACAACCAAACACTGAGCTTATCATGACTACACATTGGCCCACGTGGCTTATCTACCCCAGTCCACTTGCCTACCCCTCCCTAGTACGGTGTCATTCACTGCCCCCCTATTGGTCAGCTAATGCTATATATAGTCTGAACTGCAATGGCAGATGTGCTTCAGGTCAGAGTATCTTGATCGGGTGTAATGGGGCGGAGGGGACGCAGAACTTGGAAGGTTGTGAATGGCCTTCTTTCTGCTCTACCCTGTAGCAGGAAGCCCTGCCTGATCCTCACAGACGTCTTGAAGACGGAGCTGGGCAGAGCTTATCTGGACGGGAAAAGGCGGGACCAGACATCAGGAAATGAAAGAAGGTTGACAAGTCCGCGGAACGACAGTGGTTGGACAAGAGAGGAACCTCCAATTTGCGGAAGCAGGAGGTCAGGTCAGAGTGAGGCCAGGAACAAGGGTTTGCCAAATAAGAACAAGAGTGCTACACCTAAACGCAACCAGAGGACCCTCCCCCTGTCTTCTGAGAGGTAAGGAGGAACTGTACAGTGTGATTGGCAAAGTTGAAATTGCACAGTCTTTGTGCTCTCCTCACATCCACAATACCCCTGCAATAATCAGAAGATGGCACACATATAGATGGCTCTGAAATAGTAAGAGAGACTCAAGCCATTAAGCATCAGGCTGAGAACAATGAGTCGTAAAATAGTCCCCAATTGCTTTAAAGTCTTGTCAGCTCATTCTGTTCCAGAAAATGAATTTTGAGTGTGTTGTCTCTTCCCCTTATATGTGATGCTCCACTGGTACTTACTTGCCAAACAGACTTCTAATCTTCAAAAGTTCCGAATGTGTGGTGGTTTTTCACTCAGACCTGTGAATAATAGTCAAAAATAGCCATAAAAGCACTAGGAGGTATTCTTTATTAGGGGCATTTCTGCTGTTTGTTTTAGATATTTTGTGAGAAATTACCTTTTAATGGAGTTTGGCTTGGCCTGCCGCACTCTTGGCTGTTCACATTTTCCAGGCAGAAAACTGGGTGATTTTATTTTGAATAATACTACACAGTAGGATTTCACAACTCCAGAGATGCTTGTTCAAATAACCAGTGCTTATGCATTTGTTTTATGCACCCAGTTGTCTTGGCTGTTGTGTAATTAAGTAGCATTTTAGTATATAAAGCTCTGGGGATTGAAGTTGTATACAGCTATGAAAAAAGTGAGAATGATGTGTACAGCATCTGTAACAGGTCGTGTTTATATATCTGTCTCTGCAGGTTATGGCTCAGGGGCAAGTCAGAGGATGTTGAGCTGGAAGACAACAAAGAAGAGGACAAAGACGTGAAGGAGGTGATGATAGGCGAGGACAACAGAGAGGACTGCAAATATGCAGAGGTTGTAGGTGGGTCAGCATGTTCAAACACACACAGATATTGGTGTGACACTGCTCTTTGTTTTTTTTGTTTTTTTTTTGGTTCATGCACTCTTGTCCCTCTACCTTTAGTATGCTTTATGGGGTGATTCTGATCATAGCATTGTTCAGAGCCTTCTGTTTATCATTTAGCATCTTCCTTGAAAATGCATATGTCCTTGTGTCTACCTCCTCTCCTCTGACCTTATTGAAAGGGTTGTCTCGGCTGTCCTAGTGGGAAAACTTTATTGATATCCCTGGCCTTACTCCCAGGGTAAATAAACAAACAAACGCTGTGTTTTATAGTGCTGTAAAACAAAAAGCAGCTGAGTTTATTCCGCCTTCCCCTCACACGCACACCCTGCTCACAATTTAGCCATTTCTTTTTCCATTTTGTGTCCTACTTTGCAGATAGTAATGTGTTCATTTCAGCATGAAAGGTTAATCTCCATGTCCCTCTGTGTCATACAGACTGTGGGTTGTCAGTGAGCTGGAAACCCACCAGAGATGCAGGAGGTGATGAGTTCTCTCCAGCTAGTGCTAAGGATGGACGGACAGATCTAGGAAGTGAAGAACAATGCGGCGTGGTGGGTGTCAGACTAAAACAGGAAAAACAAGCTTTTATCCATTCCGATACCAAGTCTTTGAGTCAAAGTGAGATCTTTTAAAAGATAATTTGTTATAAATTATCCTGCCTATCTTGTATTTTAACATGGCTCTACTCTATGTCGTCACAACAGAAGAGGAAAAGAGAGAACGCAGAGCCTCACTGCAATGGAACAGGCATCCACACAGGCCATCGAGGGAGTGTGCTTCGCCTCTCTGGGGAAGTAGGGCGAGACAGAGGACCAGCGCCTAAACGCCTCTGTCTGCAAGAGAGAGGAGAAGATTCAGTGGACAATGGGATTGTGCAGTTCACCGTGGGGGGAGATGATGGAAGAGAAGGATGCATTAGTCCAATCATCAGTCCTAGTTCAGAGGCTAGAAAAACTAGACAAGTGTCTAGGCATAGTGTCTCTGCCAGCCAGGACAACACAACCCAAGCCGCTCCATCTGAACCCAGTGAGTATATGCCCAGGTCTATCTGAAGGGTTTCCATGCAGGGCGAGTGTTCGGCACTGCGACCACTGCTGAGTAGAGATGGGACAGTATGTTGAAATTCAGTATATCACAATGAGAAAATGTGACAGTACATATCTGTGGGACAGAAAGTGAATTGTGATATTAGCTACATTTAATTTTGTTGTAAGAATCTCAAATGATAGCCTGCCCATCACAGCTTCACAGGCTCTATATCAAAACTACTAATTGCACTTTGAAATGAACTTTTTACAGTGTTGGAGACATTAGAGTACATGAAATAGAACAGGTGGGAGCTTGGCTCTTCCTCAAGAGTGCCACAAGCTTGAAATACATTTCAATAAGTTGCTGCCTAAGTGGTTGTGTCCATATAGCATTTTTTCTAGCATTTTTTTGTGCAGCCACTCCAAGCCGCTCTAGTTGAAAAACTTTTCAGAAAGGTGCTGCTGGTGTCGTCACTGTCACTCCTTTTCAAGAACCCAATCATATATTAGATGGGGTGGGACTCGTCACTCAGGTGATAGTTGTAACTTTGTACAACAGCGGTTAGAGTGGTGATATGTTGATATTTCAATATTATTGTCATACAAAACGCACACAAACCACACAAAACCCATGCGCAGCGTTCTTTTCTCTCACCACACAAGCGCTTCATCCCAGCGCCCTGCCAGCCCTATTCTAGCAGAGAAAAATGCTATACAGACACAAGCCCTTACCAGGCCTTTATTGTGTCCATTTCCTGCTGTGAAGTGCTTGTGACTTACAGCACCTAGTGATAGCAAGTAAAGAATGTTTTTGAGACTTAAACGGTTTCCCACCTGTTCTCTCTTCATTTTAAAATTGTTTACATTGTAGTAAGCCAGTGTCTTTGCAGGAAAGTTTTGTCGCTCAGAAATAAACTAAATTCTCCACAGTCATACTTTGTTCTTTTATTTATTACAGCATAGAGTGGTTGTATAGTGTTGGGAACCTCATATTATGTATCAAATTATAACATGAGATAAGCATATTGTCCCTTCACTACTTCCTTGCTGTGTGTAGCTAGATTTAAGTCATCATAGAACTGCACATGGTAGAAGGAAGCTTGGTGACATAAAAACATTAGGTGACCCCAAATGGTCTCTTCTTTAAATTGTCTGCCTTATTTGCAAACATTGTAACCCTGTCTGATTGCCAAAATGTTCCCCTGTATTACTTTTGTACAGAGAACATGGTAAATTTCCAGTCTTGCATCATACAGTGCGGGTAATTAAGACACAAGATGAGTGTCTAGATGACAGAAAGTTGTAATCTGATTGATAGTGCTTTGAAATAATGAGAACTTTGAATGCAGTGACTAAGCGGAAATTTTGAACAGGGTGCGACACCAAAAGGTCTTCACACAAACACCAAAGGTTTGTGTGAAAATTAGTGTTAACAAGTTTGTACCATGTGGCTACCGTGTTTGTTGTCTTTACTTCACCCATGTGTCTCTTCAAGGATTACTACTGTCCTTGGCTCTCCTTCAAAGCCCATTAGACGTTAGTCATGCAATGGCATATAAGGATGTGTGTTTATCTTTGAGTGGAACATTATTGCATGAGTTCTAACTGAAACTAAAAATGGCCTAATATGTTATCAATGTTTTTATTTCAGTTGTGTTGTCCAGTGACGATGAGGAAGGCAGTGACGTTCCTCAACGTTGCAGCCCAGTTTTCCAGGCACTGGTCAATGTGGGAGAGACAGTGACACAGGCAGAGCCTTCACAGGAAGCTGAGGCCGAACAGCAAGACGTTTCTCAAATGCAGGTGGGCAGAAATGTGCCTTTGCACTATATTTGACCTATATATATCTTGAGAATACAACACAAACATATTTCATTCGGATTACATCATAAAAAAATCACAGAAGTTGAAAAGCCTCACAAAGGATTTGATTCACTTTTCATTTCTTGGGAAGAGGAACTCAATTTTCTCTCGAAGGGATAAGAGATTCTTTCACTTATTACATCAACAACACACTCACCCAAAAATAAAAAACAAGCGCACAAACAAGCTCAGCCTCCTAAATTGAGTTGAGCTGATATCCAGATTAACCTGACATCACAAAAGGTATTTCCGGGACAACAACACTGCGAGGGCCTGGGGGGTCACTTAATACTCCGCAGGGGGACAGAATTACAGTCTGTTGACCCGACGTAAAGGAATGGAAGTGGGAGCACTGTTGAGGTTGGAGCCACTTACTCTTGTTTCTGGCACACAGAAGGTAAAGCAAAGAGAAAGGATCTTGGGATGTCATTAAACAGCCATCACAATTACTGTTTATTTAGTAATTATGTGATTAATTAGGCTACATAATTACAATCAGCTATTTCATGCCAACTGGAATTCACTGCAGAATGCACAGCCTATCAGCTGCACTCGTCTCCCTACCAAGACTTAATTCAGCAGATTAACCTGACACACAGTGGTATTTTAGTTCAAAAAGTGGTACAGTGCCTGTCTGTCCTATTACGCTGACATGCTACCCTGTTTGCAGATTAAAACTGTGTGCGTGTGTTGTAGTTGGTGCATGTCGTGGTGGAAGACTTCCCTGCTGCAGAGGCATCAGACTTTGGCGCTGATCCCATCCCCAGAGCGGACCCCTCATGTGTGACTGTGGCCTTCTCTACGCTGCACTGTGGAGGCTACCATGGCGAGGCTAACGGAGAGCTTATGGTAACCTCTACAAGCCACAGACATGCATTTTGCTGGCATGAACTAGAGGTATCACCATTACAGGACATGAAGTGTAATACATTTTCTCCACCCTCTCTTTTTACAGATAGCAGACCAAAGAGTCATCATACCATTGAAAGGTAATGCCATGAATACTTTTTCTACCAGAACTTAGCTGTTGCTAAAATGCTGAAATAACTACTCTAAATTAAACAAACTGGACTGGCTCCCAGTGGTTCCTTCAAGTCCATACATCTTACTTCCTCATAACATGAACCCAGAAGTAAACATCTCTTATCTGAGCTAAGCCCCCTGTGGCCGGTCTGTGCCCTTTGCTGTGAGTTGTGTAAATTCTGACCCTGCAGGACCTTTTCCCATCTTGCTTTGCTCTTCCTGTCTGCACATCACCCTCCTGGACTGAAAGACACTCAGCTTAGAGGTTTATTCCAACCAGTAAAAGTGGATGGGTCAGTGGGTAGGGCGTGCGTGCTCCTGGATTAGACCCTCAGGGCTTTAGGACAGTTTGACCTTTGAGCCTGTGGAATCCCTCCACGTTGGGAGCTAAAGTGGTTATTCCACAAGATTTAATCTGGGCTCTGTGATATGTGTCTCTGTTTATGTCAATAATGAGAAAAGCATATCACAGTCATCTTCAACATTTTGGACTAACTGAGCGAAGTCTTTGTCTAGATAGATTTTCTGAAACAGAATCAACAAAGTTTATAATGGAAACAGTAAGTTTTGGGCACCAGTGTTGTAAGTTGTGAGGCTAACCTGGTTTGTTCTTGTTCTCAGACGCTAGTGGGCAGGTGAAAGTGACATTAACTGTGGAGCCCACAGAGCTGAGGAGGTACAGCGTGTGGGAGGAGCCGGAGCTGCCGGCGCGGGGGCTGGGCTACAAGGGAAAGGAGCAGCCTCCCCCTGTTGCTATGCTCTTTTTTTGTGTGTCGGAAACTCAGGCCGCTGCCATACAGAGGGATCTCTGCAAGCTGTCAGTCAGACAGCATGGACCCCTACCCACGGGTGAGACTGCTGAAGGGCTCACAGCCCGGACACTTCTTTGTCCGGGCTCTGTAAAAATTTGTAAAAATTCACAAATTTAGTTGCATATTCCAGATTTGATTAAGTCTTGTTCTTAAGGTAAACCTGTTTGGTGTATGTTTTGTTTTTGAGCAGGACCGGCCAGCCCTTTCCTTTTGCTGAACCTGACAGATGCTCTGGAGGGAGTGGAGGGGGCTGTATTGTACTCCATCCTGGACATTGTCTGTCTCAACAACCTGGAACATCAAAAATCCAGTGCACCCGCTGGCCTAGATAGGCTTAGTGTGTTGGAGGACATTCACAGCCCTGCTCTGTCACTGGACCAAACTCTGGAGCTGATCAGAAAAACTGGACTGGACCCCTACCTGCTCTACCTGCTGGGCCTCGACAGCGCTGATCCTCAGTCTAACACAAACCAGGACGATCCACATTCAGATGAAGAGAACAAGGCTGAACCGCACATGCAGCTGGAGTTTGAGTCTCAGACAGAGTCAGTACCACAGCAGGACACGGTGCCAGAGCTAGACACAAGGCCTCAACTCAAACCAGAGGAGGAGAAAGAGAAGGAACCTCCTGCAGAGGTCAGTGCATATCATCAGCCAGTGGCATCTGATTATAGTTTGAATGTTGTAGGACATGCTCCTCTGACATGAGTTTCCTCCCACAGGAGAAGAATAAGGAGCCCTCACCCATATACACTCTGTGCCATCGCAGGACCAGGGGATCCTACTCTGTGTCCCTTGCCAAACCAGACTCCAGATGGACCAAATATACACACCAGGGGCTGGCCCGCAGGCAAGTAACCTGGAAGTGGACCTCATCACGTTAAACATCCAGCATGGCTTAACAGGGATTGGCTCATGGCCTCAGATGTTGAAACCCTGTGACTAGTGTAACTCACTCTTGTGGAAAAACAGTCTTTTCCCCTCGCTGTGAAGAGCTCCACAGTCATAAAAAAGCTTAAAATTTCACAATTACTCATGAACTAATGATTTTAGAACAGCCAGAAAAGTCTAATAAGTTCAGAAAATTGCATTCCTTTACTGTAATCCACCCTTTAAAACCAGGACAAGACACATCACAATATTACGATATTGAAAATTCCAGAGGATATCCAGTCTTATATCACGGTATTGATATAATATTGATATATAGGCCTGCCCTAGCACACTGTGCAGCTAAATAAAAAGCCATACAACAAAGAAGACTATGTAAGGCCAGGCAACATGTAAGCAGAATGGTTGTGGTGTACAAAACAGGCACGTCTGCACATATACAGCCCAAAACAGTTGTGTTCATATGTGTTACAGCAGAGTGTGGCATATTGTGCACACTAATCTTTATGACCTTATTATCTTTAAAAATCTCTGTTGGTTTTCTACACCGGCCTTGCTCATTTTTCTCTTCCTATCCTCAGGTTGATCCAGTTTCCTCCTCCGCCTCTGAAAGGTGGAATCACTGTGACGATGGAGGACCTGCAGTGCCTTGACAGTGGACAGTTTCTCAATGATGTCATCATCGATTTCTACCTCAAGTGAGTGACTTATATTTTGAAACAAGAGGCATCAGGTGCCACAGTCATGATCAAGCTGACTGTCTTGTGTCTTGGATCCAGATACCTCCTCCAAAATGCTTCTGCTGCTGTGGCTGAACGCTCCCACATCTTCAGCAGTTTCTTCTACAAGCAGCTGACACGTAGGGACAATGCCAGTGAAGGTGGCACCAGCGACTCGTAAGTATTGGAATGTGTTTGTGCGTTTCTGCCTGTTGTATGCAGTGTTTGGGAACTTTGAAAATGTGATGAATTACTTCTTATTCCTCATTGAAAGTAGCATGATTACTTACAAGTATTACTTTCTGTACATGGAAAAACACACATGCACATAATGATTTAAAAATAGCAGTAAATATCAAGAAAAGTAAATAAATAAAGTGCCATGATCAGGACTTGGGTAGCCTAACGCCTCCAAGTTTACAGCGGAAAGACTTGAAAAATTAAACAAAACACTGATGTCTCGGCTAAATCAGTTTGAGGACTGCTTATTCAAACAGTAATTAAATTTTGACCATCACTTAAGGCAAACACCTTCAACAGCTTCAACAACATAACGAGCAGGCTACAGTGCTCAGAAATAAGTGACAGAAGACAAACTATGTAGTCGACCTTAAGGATGAATAACTGTGCCACTTCCTAATCCTCCCAGTGACTAACATCGCTTATATCTGATTAACAGAAGATTTTAGAAATGCTTGTCTGTCTACTGTTGTCTGTTGTAAATAGAACAGTAACTGTAGTAATATTACTTTATTTTAAGCAGTAACTCATTACACTACTGCGTTACTCAGATAAGTAAAAATGTTACGTAACTCATTAAATTATGTAACTCGTTATCCTCAGCACTGGTTGTGTATATGTTTGAAATAATTGATGTCCATCTATGTTTTGGTTTGTGTGTGCCCAGCTGTCAGAGGCAGAGGCGACATCAACGGGTGAAGACATGGACACGCCATGTCGACATCTTCAAGAAAGACTTCCTGTTTGTGCCTGTCAATCAGGAGTGAGTGAAATACATACAATTTGCACAGTTTTGTTTTGCACAGAGCCTTGCACTTGAGATACGATCTCTTATTTAACACTGCATTGCATGCTCTCTTGTCTACTTCAGAGCTCATTGGTATTTAGTTGTCATTTGCTTCCCTGGGATGGATGAGCCACAATATGAGACATGGACGGGTCCAGGTTTGCAGAAAGGAAAGGAGAGTGGCAAGACAGGCGAGTCCCAAGAGCAAGAGGAGGCCCAAGGGAGTAAGAGTTCAAATTATGTCACTGAGGCATCGCCTGCATCGAACTCCAGTGACAGCCTGGACAGACTGACTGGTACGTTTGATTTAACTGTACAGGCCTCTCATGTCAGGCTCAAGGTTTCGTGTACTAAAAACTGAATGTGATTGATTTTCATTGTAATGATCTCTTAGCCCCAGCATGTATTTTAAGCAGCTCTTTGATTCACTATGATAGTGGCAGTTACAATGAAGCAGATGATTCTGATTATTTTCGCCATGTGTTTTAGAAAATACTCAAGAGGATTCTGCAAAGGAGCCTCCACCTGGTCCACCGGTAGGTAATCATTCTCTTCTGGGCTCTACTATGAGTGATAATATTTATCTTTTCCCTGTTTTATCTCACAGACCGTTTTCCTTCTGTCTTTGTTTGTCTAAATCTGCTTTGTCTCATTTTTTTTCCTTTCTTTGTAGAACTGCACAGAGCAGACGTGCCAGAAGGAAGTTGTTTGCAAGAGGTTAGTGCATGGGTGTGCGCAGATACACAGATATGGAATAACCCATGAGAATTTGCTCAGCGTTTCACATTAATCCCCTCAGATTATGTGACTATAATTGTGTGCATGATTAACAATGACACACAGTGTCATAGATGTGAAGCACCATTCTTTATTTGCACCCATGTTCTACTGCCTACACATTTCTGTTTCTCAGATATTGTATATGTAGTTCTTTATTTGCTGGGAGGCACAGCTTGCATCATAAGCTCCTCAATTTGGACGTTGTCATCGGCTTTTTGAAAATAAATTGTTATGGAAGTTTCCCAATAGCCTAGGCTGAAAATGTTCAGTGTCAATCAGCAGTCAAAGTGAACATGAATACAGACCTTTAAATTAGTGACATTTTCAGGTACACCTCCAGGGAGCACCGACCAGTGATGCTGTCGTCTGCCCAGATATGCACACTGGGAGGCGAATATAGAATCCCTGAAGGTCTGGTGGAACTTTCAGTGCGATAATTCACAATTAAAATTTCAGTGAAATGAGCAGAGACATAAATAATTAATTAAACAGATAACTGAACACCTCTGTTTGCAGTCAACTTAATAGCAGTTTTAGCTTTATTTTAGACTCATGTCGGGTTAAGCTGCTTCCCGAATGATTAGGTCAGGTCAGACACGCGCCAACCTGACCCAATAGCACATATTATAGCTAAATTATGGTGAAATTGTCATTGGATTACCATTACAATGCTTGCAGAAGCAAGATGATTTCTAAGTTTTAGCTTTGATGAAGAGCCAATAATGATTCATTTGTTTGTTTTCACAGCTACAGTTACACAGTTCCCTAATAGCCAGTAGCCTACAGCTGCTGTCTGCACTCAATTTAAACGTTTTGTTCCACCAGTGCCGCTACGTACAAGCCGGCACGTCCAAATGGGGCGCACCTATAGCTAACCATGATCCTGTGAGTGAGTTTAAACAACAGCTCATAGAGTTGCTTCACATCTAAAACTACACAATTCCCTGACATGTTGTGCAGAAAAATACTGGGCTTTTCTCCTCTTCAGATTCATATACACACATGCAGCTGCTCAGTGACAATAAAATTGGTCAAAATAAAAGTGGTAAAGCATGCACAATCTACAGCAGTGCTCCTATGGAACTAGTAGATTTTAAATATTGAAAATCCAAATCCTGTAAGTTGCCAGATAATTCCTCTGTTGAGAAAAACAATGGCCCATTATGTTTTCTGCAGACTAAGTTTTGTTTGTTTGACTTAATGCTGGCTTTGTTGTGCATCTACAGAGAACCCTAATACTTTAACTGCACTACTGAGAGTACAGATTAACACTCCAGTTCTTCCTGAGTTTCACTCATAAATTTTTATACCGTCTGCTCCAATTTTGAATTTTCTCTCAGGTGTTAGAAGAGTTGTCATTTCCTTTCACTATTCTCTGGAGTGAATTTGGCAGTGCGTAAAATTGCATGTCCTTGAATTAAAGGCGGGAAGTGGTTACCAGTAAAACCCTTATTAGTATATACAGTTTGTAAATAATAGTCTGTAGGTGATGCTTTGGGCTAGGAATAAATTGTAAAAAGTGTAACAGTAATTTGGTTAGCTTGGATAAACTAATATGTTAGCACACATTTATAACATGTCTTGACACCTGACTAACTGATGTGGATTTGCCTCTTGATGCCCTTTGCCCTGTGTGGATGGCACCATGGGAAAAAGATACTGCTACAGAGCTCCTTTTTAAATTGTGATTGACAGTTGTTCTTCTCATCTCTGTAGTCCCTGCATTCTTATCATGGACTCCCTCAAGCTCTCCCTCCACGAGCGAGTCTTCAAACTCTTACGGGAGTAAGTATGGTGCTTTTATTCCATTTGCCTGTGGCCACGTGTGGGTATGTCACTATCACTATGAATGTGTGTAAAATGATCCATATTTGTCCCTCAGGTACTTGCAGTCAGAATGGGAGGTCCGTCGAGGCTCGGCGAGGGACTTCAGTGCAGAGCAAATGAAAAGCTCACACTGCCGAGTTCCCCTTCAGGACAACAGCAGTGACTGCGGGCTCTACCTGCTGCAGTATGTGGAAAGTTTTTTAAAGGTAAATAACTGTCAATAACTCAGCTTCTGTGGATCGGTCTTTCTGACAGATTTAATGAGTTTTTGGTGGCTGGAATGTTTGATTAGTCACATCCTCACATGTTGATGTTTAGATAAGCTCAATCAAAATGTCATTTCATCCACATTCATGAGAAATTCTCTCTCTTTTCAGGACCCTGTGGTGCACTTTGACCTCCCTCTTCGTCTAGAACGTTGGTTTCCACGACAGCAGGTGCGGAGGAAAAGAGATGAGATCAGGGACCTTATACTTAAACTTTACCGATACCAGAACCTGGAGAACGTTGTCAGATAGATACTCGAAGCAGCACTGCAGTTCAGTGCAGCACATTCCTGTAGCCACTATCAATCTCCGCTCATACTGAGCGATGGACATTTCAGTGTGAACTGAAAATACTTTCTTTTAAATTAGATTTGTTGCTGTATCATTTATTAGATTGGACAGAACATGACAAAGCCTAGTTGTAACCTTTGTTGTCAAAGGTAATATAAAGGTAATATCTTTGATTCCTGTGAGTGAATATGAGGTATTAATGACCATAGCCCTGTCTAATATAATTTCCTTATGCATTAATTCATAGTCATTATTCACAAATTACTCAGTTTCAAAATGGATATATGATATATGTGTGTAAAATGCTGTGCACCCCTTGACTTTCTACTGATTTTGTTTTGCTGCAAAGTACTAAGCAAATAGTTTTATTTTCCAAATAGAGGAAAATCACCAGTTAAATGAATGCAAGATTCAGAGTTTTGAAAACCATACAAATAAGTTTTTATTTGTTTTTATAGGCTTTTCAGTTACTTAAGATATTTTTTTAGACATTTCATATGCAACTGAAAGTTGATATTTAGATCATGATAGATTTTCTATTCAATAAAGCTCTGATTCTGCTTTCTTTGCTTACAAAGCTGATATCAGGTCGCTTTCAGTATGTCTTAATTGGGGTGTAGCATTGATAATTATTCAGACACACAGTGTCTGAATATTCATGTCTCACTGAATGGTAGTTGGTAAAATCAAGTTTCTGAATTCTTAAAGAAAAAAATCACACTCTTCTACTGGTTTGTGTGGGAAAAAAGACATGAGATAACTTTTGAATGGAGATTCTCCTGTAGCATTATCTCAATGAATTCACAATAAATGTTATGCCTCCAGATCCTAAGGATTTGGAATTCATCCCAAAGTGAACTACCTATTCCACCCGCGGCTCGTTGTTTTCTACAGTCCATCCTATTCCCCTAAATCCTTTGAGGATACATTGAAAGAATTGCAGTATTTTGAATGGAAAATTTTGGTCAGAATCTGTTACGACAACAACTGTTTTTCCTAATTTGTTATTACAACCTAAATAAGAGTTATGTTCTACAGAGCTTCAAATTCGGTGGTATTTTTTTTTTTTTTTAGTTTAGTTTTATTTTTGATACTCTTCATAGTTGATACAGTGCTGTTTAAGCCAATTTCTTTTATGAACATTTGTGGCTGTTTTGTGTGGTTTCACCCAAATCACTCTAGGTTTTTATTTGATTGTATTTTGTTTTGTTTTTAAACAAAAATACAAATTGTTAATATAAATACAAAAATATGTACAGAAAGTCCAGGGGTGCACAAAAATTGCACTGGCACAACAATATTTACAATGTATATTATAAATACAAGGCCAAAAAGGGAAAATACACTGAAACAAAGATATAAATTTGTTGAAATCACCATAAATAATAATTTCCCCTTCCATAGCCAATACTTAGTAACTGACAGAAATCCAACCCATTAAGCCCTAACAAACATCACAGCCCACCACCACTGTTGCCTAAATTCTCTCAGCTGATTTCAGCTCTTGATGGAATTTTATGATTTTGTCTTTTTGTTCAGGTGTGTGTCACTTCAACACTTTGTGTCATCATTGATGCCAGGTTTTTAAAAGTATTTTGTTGGATGAATGTAGAGAATGCTGATTCCAAAATATGCGTTTTGAAGGTGTATTAAAACTTGTAGACTGAAGAACACTGTTGTTCTGTTATTCTGTTGTTGCAGTTTTTGGTACTTTTTTCCCTTGGGAACCTCCACCTAAAATAGTTGCAGTGAACAAGACCATTATGTTTTTGTTGCTGTATTGCATAAACACTGATTGGACCATTTTTAGCTGTGGTCCTGATTGTTTTTCCTAATTGCGTGTCAGAACTGGAGAACAGTAGTTAAAACATGGAGGTTGACTGTGCATGATGTAAACTAGCTGAGTAATTTTTCCTGTGTAGTTTGCCTCTCAAGGGCAGGCTCGATTTGGACAAGTCTGTCCATTACAGTGCTTGCCAATATAATCTGTTCAGTGGGTTACATGGCCACACTAAGTGTATTTACTATCTCAATCTGTCAGGTCCCCTCACAGTTATCTTTTGGCCCTGTGTAATAATCCCCCGTCCCGTCCTGTATAGCAGTACATTGTAGCCTGAAGGGCAACACAGCATGTCTAAAAATGTTTATAGTTGGCATATCCCTTTTATTGTCTACACACTGTATTGATCATACACAATATTTGAAGTGTTTATATCAGAAGCAGAACACTGCCTCATGCTGCTTCATTGAACTCTCTCATCCATGAATGTCCACATAACTGCATATTGGCAGATTAGAGTGACTGCCATGTTGCCCCACTTGGCTATCCCGCTAGCTGTCAATGATCTCAGGTTACAAGATAAAAAGCTCAGTGGGCCTTACAAAGTGGTGCATTGTATAGCCAACTGCTGTACCTGAGCGCAGCAGACTTGGCTCTGCAGGCATCTGGCCATAAGCCTACACCACAAGGAAGGCCAGCATGCCACCTGATTGATAACATTTCTAACTGTAGCTCAGGAGACTGGTAATATTTTGCAGCTGTGGCTTCAGAAATTCATAGTTGTGTATTTTTTTTTTGTTTTGACTGACCCATTTAGGACATGAAATATACCTTGGATATGGGGGAACAAAATATTCACACAAAAGCATCACCTTGTATGATTTGCATTGGGGTTGATGAATGTATAATTCTAAATAAATGAATACAAAGTGAAAGGAAAGGCACATAACCACAATATAGAAAGACAATGATAAAAGAGCAAAAAGGACAATTTGATAACAATAGGACCTAAATAATGTCAATACAAAACAACAACTATAGCAGCATCTACACAATAACAGAAAAGAGGGGGGGGGGTAACATGTTTTTTTTTTAATTATTAATTTTATTAATTAAAAAAAAATCAGAATACCATTAATAACCTGATTGAATAGTAAACAGTAAATAGTAGACCTGTGCTGTAACTAAGCCATAATAAAGTTGGATTGCACTGACTGTGTACCTTAGAAACTATTAGAAAATGAAAGCAGTTAAAATAAAAAGGGATCACGGTTATGTTTGTGGATAGGCAGCGGAACAGTTTTGAAGTAGTATATCTAATTTAGAGGATCTGTATCTTTGGATCATATAGAATGAGCACACAGCTACTTAAAGGTGAAACGAGGAGAAAACTTAGCTTTTAAAAACAAGATAAATCCCCAAAGGAGAGCTAGGTGTTAAAGGGCAACTTCAGTCTAAGCCCCCGACTTTCACTGCTGGGAATACATACATACTGAGAGGATTTCGTCTGCAGCCCCTCAGCTCAACATTTCCAAGCTGCTAGACCTGATGCATAATGACTGTGAGCGTCCATTTGTCTGTATGTGTGTGTGTGTGTTTGTGTTTGTGTTTGTGTGTGAATCACAGCAAAATCGCAGCAGACACAAACCTGTGACAATCATGATGGCCTCCTCAAAGACTGGGAGTGTATGATACTACTGTTTGCCTGATTGGGTGGCAATGTGGCCAAGAGGTTAGAGAAAGTGTCCTTCAACTGGAGGACCAGGTTTTGAACACCTGTGTGGGCAAGCATCTGCGCTGCTGAAATGCACTGCACTGAACCCATACCAATTTACCCACAGGGATAAAAAAACAACAACACATTTTTCTTAATCTGTAGGTATTAAAGTATCTCTGACTTGTTGACTCACTCTGTGGCCTTTGTCCCCCTCTCTCTGTCCATGTTTCCTCCACACTAAGCACCCTCCCTTCCCAGTATTACTCCAGTAACTTCTTGGCGAGCTCCTCTAAAAGGCTTAGTGCAAACAGGATTAGAGAGCATAAAAAATCCCCTTCTCTCCGAGTGCCATCTGCCTAACTACCTGAGCCAGGAGCTGTTCTATCAGCACCACAGGACACACCTCTCTTCAGCCACAGAAGAAAGCAGGGGAACAGTATGTGACGATATCTTCTTATCATTTAGTTCTATTGTTCTGATGCGCCTGGAAAATTCTGAACTATGCAAACTTGCAAGAAGTCGTTCATGCTACTGTTACATGACTTGAGAAGAAACGCTCATCGACTTGACCCTTTTCTCAGCCCACGGATTTAAAACGCAATCACGGATTTAACATGTACGACATATCGTGGAATTGTGTTTTCTACACTGTCGCATTTAGTTTTGCAGTCATATTTTTGGACATAAGGACAGGTATGTATTCACTGCTTAATCCTCAAGCTTGTTGCCCAGTACTCATCCATAGTATGACAGTAGTCTTAACTGTGCTTGTCTTGACCTCAGATGCGGCACGGGAAGGTTCTGCCATGGGTTACCAAAGTCTGGCTTATAGTCAGGAAGTACAAAGGGGGAATTCTGGGATAACGCAGTTTTATCCACGCATCACTCAGTTGTCTGATGTCATGGTGTCTCATGAGAGCCTTGGAGCTGTCTTTCGGCAGAAGCGCAACATCCTTTTCCCAAGTGGAGTCAAACTATGCGCGCAAGAGACTGCTCAGCAAGTTGTCGCAAACCACCTGAGTTACTTTCACCTCAGAGGTAAGACTGAACAGAATAGACTAAGATTTAATCTATTATACAGCATAAATGTGTGCCCACATTGTCATCTTCAGGTTTGGATAAGGAACAAGAAAATGCAAACAGCAGTGGATAAGTGATAAGTAAAAGAAATTTCTGATGTTGTCCCCACTTTCTGTCCTTACTGTCCCCTCCATTCTCCCTTTAACCTAATGTTGTATTCTCTGCATGTCCCCAATTAATTTTTCTTGAAGTCATCCAATGTGGGAAATCTGCAGTGAATGTATAGTCCTTTAAGCAAAGGAGCTAACCTCTGCAAGATTTCTGAGACCACGACATTTAGGATAGGCCAGATAGGTCAAGAAGAAAAATGCCAGTGGGCAATGTGGGGTACAATTAGTTAATTAGGCCTTGTGAGAGTCTCAACCAAACCAAAAAAACGGTCTACTTTAGATAGGTATGTGTCCATAACATCTCAAGAAACAGACGTTTGGTAAACTCAGGTGCAGTAAGTGAAGATAAGTCTATGTAGACACCTGTGCCAAGGTGAGTCCCATGGAGCCACAGTGCACCATGGGACAAGGGGTGAGATAGAAATCAAAGGTCGCAAACCTGTTTGCCAAACAGACAGTCTGCAGAGAGAACAAGAGAGAGAGGCTTAGGGCTTAGAAATCTTTGAGTTCATTAGGTTTGATCTCTCATTGGTTGAGAAAGTGTCCGTAATGTATTTGTTGATGCCGTTGGGGGTAGGAAGTGGGGGATAATCTTCACAGTGTGTGCATGTGTAGGTGGACAGAGCTCAAGGTATAATTCTTATCACTGAGCCCCTGAGCAGCCAGACATTGTAGACGTGGACAAGCCAATTTGGTGCCAAGAAGAAGTACAATCTGTAATGGTGAAATGGTACAGTTTCTTATGTAAGCTAGGTGTCTCAGGCCTGAGACATCCCATTGGTTAGGGTGGAAGATTGGTGTATGTCTATCTGTACAAACTGACTGAGTGCCAAGTAGGCTTAATCATGGAAGGGAATTATGTCACGGAGTTGGCAAGGCAATGGAGGTAGAGTCACGCCTTGACTTCTAGAGGCCAGACACCTTTGGTTTTGCCAAAAAATTGGCCATTGTTTGAAGGAATCAAAGATAATATTATTCTCCTGCCACTTTGCAGTGGACTGCACAGTCTAGACGAGCTCACCTCAAGAATATAATTTGTACTGCATTCAATGGAAAGGCATTTTCACCCCAAGAAAAAAAGATTTGTGAAACACTGCCATGGATAATGGTGATTTCTGTCTAATTGCTGTGAATTGATGATTATAACTTCCTGGTCATGTGTTGTGCCCAGTGTGCCAGGAGACCGTATGGGAAGCTTTCAAGATCTTCTGGGACCGCCTCCCACAACAGGAAGAGTACCAACGCTGGATGAGCCAGTGCCAGGAGGGCACTGTTACAGCACAAGACATTGGCAGCTACTTCAGCCAATCAGAGGAGCACCAGGCTTTGATTAAACACGTGAGTGGATAAGTTTGTTCTGCACAGCGGTGCATCTTGTAATAATATGGAAGATACCATACTACCCTGCATTAAGCTTATACCTCACAACTTAAATTTTTCCTCTTCCAGCGAATGACACTACCAGGGCTGAAAAGGTAAAGAAAACTGTTCATTATTTTCCCCAGTTCTAGCCCAATATTTCAATAATTATTTTTGATCTTATTTTTGTGTTTGTGTGTCATTCTCCTAATGATTCTTCTCTCTTTTTCACCACCTCCTTCACCATCCGTAGTGAGCCCACCCGGTCCTGGCTGCATATGTGCAGGTTAGGTTGTCAAAGCTTCTCAATCTTACCTGTTCATATTACCCTCCATCCATTACCACACATGGTGTTGAATCTATCACATTCATTTGATTCTGTTTTAAAAGCCTATTCGTTCTTTATTAGCAGTTAGCAGTGTTGAGTAAATCTTTTCACTCTTCCACAGCACTCCGACACCAGAGACCCCAGAACAGGCTGAGACTAAAGAAGGTCAGTGTCTTTCTTGAGACTGCTCTGAACACTAATGATGGATGTTATCAGCTGTGAGGCATCTCATGATTTCAGTACCGTCTGCCTAGATCTGGGCAATATATCAGTGTTAAACTGATATTGTGATGTGTGACTAGATATCATCTGGCATTTTGGATGTTATGATATCATGATATTGTATGACACATTGTGTTGTCTTTTTTGGTTTTAAAGGCTGCATTACAGGAAAGGGATGCAATTTTGTGAACTAATTAGACTGTTCCAGCTGCTCTATTATTTGCCTGTACCTTCTTGGTGATCATATCCACTTTACTAATGCAACTTGTGTATAAATTGGTGCTTATGAAAGCACCAATAGTCATCCCAATGATATCTGCATTTACTTCTGCCCTGGTATAGCCACTCTATGCAATGTCTATCTCAGAGCATTGCTATTTCTATGTAATCCCATGATCTAGTGTGCAATGTGTGTACACCTGCAGTTTGGCACAGTACAACAGTGTGCCTTTGTGTGCTGGTTGGTGAGTGAGCTTGGCATCACGCCAGTGCAGGTCGAGCTTTAGAGAATAGCCAGGGTCAGAACAGCCTAATCCATGCTAATGACCATCAGGTTTAAGTCCACTTTCACTCACAATAAACCAACAATCCCCTTTTGCACCTCACCCCAACCACACAGAGGTCATAGACGATGGTAAGGAGGTGGAGGAGGCAGCAGCCATCGTCCCAGAGGTGGAGGACGCTGCTGTAGTCACCGAGGCCAGTCCAGTAAGTGTGCACACATATTTAATATTGATAGATTGGTTTGGGTTGGGTTTTACACATCTGCATAAATGCCTGCTTTGTGACTATCACTTTGCCATGGTGCAGCTGGACAATGACATTGCTGTGGAGCGTCCCACCCCTCCTGTACTGGAGCAGGTGGTGGAGCTGAGCATCGTGCTGACCGGAGAAATATACAGCGAGGAACTGAAGAACCCAGCTAGCCTCCAATACCAAACCCTCAACAGACAGCTCACTGAAAAGGTTCACCCCCCATCTGCCTCTACCTCTGTCTCTCTGTCTTTCTCTTCCTATACTGGCTCCTCCTTGACCCACTATATCTCCTGGTTTATGGTCTGTGATGGATGCATTGTTAGTTTTAATAACACATGCTTTAACAACAGCAGTAGTTAAACCCACACTGTCAGGCAGGGGTTCAAAAAACACTTGGACTTTATAGTATGCATTTGGCACCGGCGAAATAACAATGTGCTGAAAGTACAGCTTTATGATGTGTCTTGGGAATAGATAAACGTATGCACGTGCACGCTCACATGCGCGCACACACACACACACGCATGCACACAGGTAGTCACCTTGGAGAGCAGCTTCAGTGATTTTACAGGTACTTGGAAAATGTAATATTTTTGCCGATTAACTTTTCCCTGGCAGTCACCTAGACACTCAAATGCACATGCATGCACGCACACACACATATACGCACGTGCACACACACCTTGTATACACATTATCAAACCTCCCAAAAAATCAGTGCATATGTTTTTGTCCTTGTGTGTGTGTACATTTGTTCACAAAGTTGGAAGGAAGACATTGTTCCTAATCTCTGACCTGGCTTGTATTCTCTATCGAGTTCCAGGTACATACCTTCACAACATACCAACACACACACACACACACACACACACACACACACACAACACAAACACACACATATGCACAATCTCACGTGCCTTAAAGACATTATAACTCTCTGCCAGCTTTATTGTACAGTGGAAAAGTGTGGGGAGGACATGGAGTGAAGGGGAGGAAAGGGATTTAAGACTCAGAGGTTGTAGATAACTGCAGAGAGGGAGCGAGCGCAGAGACAAGCCAGGAGATAATAGGACACTGCAGGACGGGCCCGGGAGGGCTTTCACCGTGTACCTTTTCTGAGTTGGAATGAATAAACTGGGTCATTGAGTCAGCAGAACAATATACTTCTTGTTTTTTCCAAGTGAGTAGAAGCCAGAGCTAGTACAGTCACGAGCCAGACTACCTTGCGAGTTGACCACGGCACGATAGTCTGGCTTGTGGCGCTAAAGATCTGGGCCTCAGTACAAGAAATTAAAAGCCTTTCAACTACGTTCAAAAGGATTAACACTGTTGGAGTGCTAAGTATGATTTGCTTGGCCAAGGAAGTTTATTGATATCCCCCCTGAAATTTATTAAGGGCAGTAGCTTTGGCCTGATGCTTGAGCTGAATGAGTCTAAAGTGGAGATGTTTGTCTTTCAGATAGAGGACGCTCTGGAGGGGCTTCCTGGATTTAAAAGTGTCTCAGTGCTGAACTTCAGGTCAGTGTCTCTCCTGGGTTGTGGCCCTGTGGCTGGACTGGAAAACTTGTCTTTACATTGTTGCCAAAAACTACTGGAATTTGCAGCAATAACACCATTACCATAACCTTCTATAGATGCATCTGTTTTTTTCCCTTGTTTCATGCAGGCCTCAGAAGGACGCCCAAGGGTGAGTCAGCAATACAGGCCCTATCTGATCATTCTGTGGTTGTTTGACCTTGGTTAGTTCTTGGACTGGTAGCCTTTGGTGTTCCCTCTTCTTTCGTTATACATTTAAATCCACTGATCCCTTGCAATCATCTGCCAGGCCAGTCACCTGTGTGTGTATAGGTGTGGGGGGTCACACTCATCTCATGCTGTGTTTACCTGTGAGTGTTGGCAGGTGTGAAGTTGTGCCACTGATTGCCTGTGTTAATGGTCTTAGTGTGGCCACTCACCTGTCAAGTGGGATCAGGATGGGTCAGACCAAGGGAGCACGTGCTCTCCTATAGAGACGATTATTAGGGCTTTACGACTGCACCAATCAGCCTCTGGAAGGGAGATGGAGAGATGGAAGTTGGAAGGGAAAGATAAAGAGCTGGGTGGTAGAGCAAAGGTGAAAGAGAGCAAGAGAGAGAGATAGACAAAGGGAATTGGAGAGAGAGAATGAGCCAAAACGGAGAGATGAAAGGACCCAATGAGCGGCAGGGGAATGCTTTGACCATTGTTTTGGGTTTCCTTGCTGGCGTACTGCAAGTAAATCTCAGGAAGGATTATAGACACACACATGCTTAATTCTCTCTCTGATTTTGTTGATGATCGCTCTTTATGTATGCTCATAATTGTGCAGACACACATACATTGAAAGAATATATTTACATTTGCTCAAAGTGAGGCCATGGGCAATTTTGCTGGCTGCTGCTAAGAGCAGATCACAGGGCGCAACAAAAGTAGAGCTGTGTGTGTGTGTGTGTGTGTGTGTGTGTGTGTGTGTGTGTGTGTGTGTGTGTGT